>OV651817.1:41050161-41053821 GCA_927349885.1 Psylliodes chrysocephalus
TATGTGTATGTGTATGTGTATGTGTATGTGTATGTGTATGTGTATGTGTATGTGTATGTGTATGTGTATGTGTATGTGTATGTGTATGTGTATGTGTATGTGTATGTGTATGTGTATGTGTATGTGTATGTGTATGTGTATGTGTAGTGTATGGTGTATGTGTATGTGTATGTGTATGTGTATGTGTTGTGTTGTGTATGTGTATGTGTATGTGTATGTGTATGTGTATGTGTATGTGTATGTGTATGTGTATGTGTATGTGTATGTGTATGTGTATGTGTATGTGTATGTGTATGTGTATGTGTATGTGTATGTGTTTGTGTATGTGTTTGTGTATGTGTATGTGTATGGTGTATGTGTATGTGTATGTGTATGTGTTTGTGTATGTGTATGTGTATGTGTATGTGTAGTGTATGTGTATGTGTATGTGTATGTGTATGTGTATGTGTATGTGTATGTGTATGTGTATGTGTATGTGTATGTGTGTATGGTGTATGTGTATGTGTATGTGTATGTTATGTGTATGTGTATGTGTATGTGTATGTGTATGTGTATGTGTATGTGTATGGTTGTATGTGTATGTGTATGTGTATGTGTATGTGTATGTGTATGTGTATGTGTATGTGTATGTGTATGTGTATGTGTATGTGTGTATGTGTATGTGTATGTGTATGTGTATGTGTATGTGTATGTGTATGGTGTATGTGTATGTGTATGTGTATGTGTATGTGTATGTGTATGTGTATGTGTATGTGTATGTGTATGTGTATGTGTATGTGTATGTGTATGTGTATGTGTATGTGTATGTGTATGTGTATGTGTATGTGTATGGTTGTGTATGTGTATGTGTATGTGTATGTGTATGTGTATGTGTATGTGTATGTGTATGTGTATGTGTATGTGTATGTGTATGTGTATGTGTATGTGTTTGTGTTGTGTGTGTATGTGTATGTGTATGTGTTGTGTATGTGTATGTGTATGTGTATGTGTATGTGTATGTGTATGTGTATGTGTATGTGTATGTGTATGTGTATGTGTATGTGTATGTGTATGTGTATGTGTATGTGTTTGTGTATGTGTATGTGTATGTGTATGTGTATGTGTATGTGTATGTGTATGTGTATGTGTATGTGTATGTGTATGTGTATGTGTATGTGTATGTGTATGTGTATGTGTATGTGTATGTGTGGTGTATGTGTATGTGTATGTGTATGTGTATGTGTATGTGTGTGTATGTGTATGTGTTGTGTGTGTATGTGTATGTGTATGTGTATGTGTATGTGTTGTGTTTGTGTATGTGTATGTGTATGTGTTGTGTATGTGTATGTGTATGTGTATGTGTGTGTATGTGTTGTGTATGTGTATGTGTATGTGTATGTGTATGTGTATGTGTATGTGTATGTGTTTGTGTATGTGTATGTGTATGTGTATGTGTATGTGTATGTGTATGTGTATGTGTATGTGTATGTGTATGTGTATGTGTATGTGTATGTGTATGTGTATGTGTATGTGTATGTGTATGTGTAGTGTATGTGTATGTGTATGTGTGTGTGTGTGATGTGTTGTGTATGTGTGTGTGTGTATGTGTATGTGTATGTGTGTGTGTGTTGTGTATGTGTATGTGTTTGTGTATGTGTAGTGTGTATGTGTATGTGTATGTGTATGTGTATGTGTATGTGTATGTGTATGTGTATGTGTATGTGTATGTGTATGTGTATGTGTATGTGTATGTGTATGTGTGTATGTGTATGTGTATGTGTATGTGTTGTGTATGTGTATGTGTATGTGTATGTGTATGTGTATGTGTATGTGTATGTGTATGTGTATGTGTATGTGTATGTGTATGTGTATGTGTATGTGTATGTGTTGTGTGTATGTGTATGTGTATGTGTATGTGTATTGTGTATGTGTATGTGTATGTGTATGTGTATGTGTATGTGTATGTGTATGTGTATGTGTATGTGTATGTGTATGTGTATGTGTATGTGTATGTGTATGTGTATGTGTATGTGTATGTGTATGTGTATGTGTATGTGTATGTGTATGTGTATGTGTATGTGTATGTGTATGTGTATGTGTATGTGTATGTGTATGTGTATGTGTATGTGTATGTGTATGTGTATGTGTATGTGTATGTGTATGTATGTGTATGTGTATGTGTATGTGTATGTTGTGTATGTGTATGTGTATGTGTATGTGTATGTGTATGTGTTTGTGTATGTGTATGTGTATGTGTGTATGTGTATGTGTATGTGTATGTGTATGTGTATGTGTATGTGTATGTGTATGTGTATGTGTATGTGTATGTGTATGTGTATGTGTATGTGTATGTGTATGTGTATGTGTATGTGTATGTGTATGTGTATGTGTATGTGTATGTGTATGTGTATGTGTATGTGTATGTGTATGTGTATGTGTATGTGTATGTGTATGTGTATGTGTATGTGTATGTGTATGTGTATGTGTATGTGTATGTGTAGTGTATGTGTATGTGTATGTGTATGTGTATGTGTATGTGTATGTGTATGTGTATGTGTATGTGTATGTGTATGTGTATGTGTATGTGTATGTGTATGTGTATGTGTATGTGTATGTGTATGTGTATGTGTATGTGTATGTGTATGTGTATGTGTATGTGTTTGTGTATGTGTATGTGTATGTGTATGTGTATGTGTATGTGTATGTGTATGTGTATGTGTATGTGTATGTGTATGTGTATGTGTATGTGTATGTGTATGTGTATGTGTATGTGTATGTGTATGTGTATGTGTTGTGTATGTGTATGTGTATGTGTATGTGTATGTGTATGTGTATGTGTATGTGTATGTGTATGTGTATGTGTATGTGTTTGTGTATGTGTATGTGTATGTGTATGTGTATGTGTTGTGTATGTGTATGTGTATGTGTATGTGTATGTGTATGTGTATGTGTATGTGTATGTGTATATGTGTATGTGTATGTGTATGTGTATGTGTATGTGTATGTGTATGTGTATGTGTATGTGTATGTATGTGTATGTGTATGTGTATGTGTATGTGTATGTGTATGTGTATGTGTATGTGTATGTGTATGTGTATGTGTATGTGTATGTGTATGTGTATGTGTATATGTGTATGTGTATGTGTATGTGTATGTGTATGTGTTTGTGTATGTGTATGTGTATGTGTATGTGTATGTGTATGTGTATGTGTATGTGTATGTGTATGTGTATGTGTATGTGTATGTGTATGTGTATGTGTATGTGTATGTGTATGTGTATGTGTATGTGTATGTGTATGTGTATGTGTATGTGTATGGTGTATGTGTATGTGTATGTGTATGTGTATGTGTATGTGTATGTGTATGTGTATGTGTATGTGTATGTATGTGTATGTGTATGTGTATGTGTATGTGTATGTGTTATGTGTATGTGTATGTGTATGTGTATGTGTATGTGTATGTGTATGTGTATGTGTATGTGTATGTGTATGTGTATGTGTATGTGTATGTGTATGTGTATGTGTATGTGTATGTGTATGTGTATGTGTATGTGTATGTGTATGTGTATGTGTATGTGTATGTGTATGTGTATGTGTATGTGTATGTGTATGTGTATGTGTATGTGTATGTGTATGTGTATGTGTATGTGTATGTGTATGTGTATGTGTATGTGTATGTCNC
>OV651817.1:41054318-41090884 GCA_927349885.1 Psylliodes chrysocephalus
ATAAAACATTTTTTTTTTTCGAATTTCACTAAAATGAATTTTGAATAACTTATATTTTCTGGAACCACTTTAATCCTTACTTCGGTTTTCATCTCACCAAGAACATCCACACTTGATGTGGAACTCTCTTGCAAACTAATACTAACATCGGAATCGCTACTCTCAGAGACCGTTTTTGTTTTTTAATGACTCAGTTTTGATGTTTTAATGTCTGTGTCGTTTAAAAAGATAAAGCGCGTTTTTTTCTTTAGCTTTGAACCTCCTTTTCTTCCATTTTCTTCATCATTTTAATTTTTTCCATTTCCTCTATTCTGTCTTTTTCAGGTGTGTCTGTGTACATGCGACACTTTCCCGGCTGCCTTCCGTTCTTTGTTTGAATCTTATTTTTAATTTTAGGATATGGACGAACTATTTCTGAAGTTTCTATTAATTGAAATGTTGACTCTTTTAAGGTTTTTAGGCAATTAATTGGTGTTTGAGGGACATCTTGAATGGAAATATCAGTGGTTTGATCCACAGTGAGAGAAATATCTTTCGTATCTGAAGTAGATTCAGCAGACTGATAGACTTGAACTGGGGCAAATTCCTCATCACTAAACGCCAGTGCATTGAATGGTCAGATCCCCAGGCTTACTAAATCCACTCAAGATATTTTTAGCTGTGAATGATTTAAAATAAGCTATTTTTTCTAGTTTTAGAATATTGTATATAATAGGCGTTTTACCAGGATTATTTACATGCCAATTGTTAAACGCGGTTTTTAATTTTGATTTAAATGGACCAAATACACCCACGTCTAATGGTTGCAAATGATGGGATCTGTGTAGCGGAAATTAAAGATAGTTTATTCCGTTTTCACGGGCATAGTTGATAGCTGTAAATGAAACGTGAGTTTCATGGTTGTCACAAAGTAACAAAATAGGATTTTTTGTAGATGAACTCGTAAATTGTTGTAGACGATTCAGAACTTCTACGAAGATATCAGAATTAATCCAGCCATATTTATTAGCCACTCCCATACTACCCTCAGGAGCTCCTTCATACTGGCTTCTGGAGCGCCCTTAAAATGAATGCGAGGAAACACAAATAGAGGAGGGATTGTATTTCTACTTGCTGATATGATAGCTCCAAATGTAAGAAGTTCTCCTCTCTCGGCAGAAAATAATTGGCCCACTTTTTTTTGCGTTTTTTCTGCCAAAATTTTAGGTGTATTTAGTACGGTCGATATTCCGGACTCATCAAAATTGAAAATCCTATCTGAAGAAAATTTATATCTATTGTAAAGTGATTCTAGATTTTTGTAGAATTCATTCACAGCTTTTTTATTAAAACCAAAGGACCTGGCAGCACTCGTGTTCTCTAGATTTCTTAAACTTAAATTTTCATTGCGTTTCCGAAAACCATGCACCCAATCTTTCATCGTCATCTTTTTCTGATCCCAACTTGATGGATGTGCAATATTGTTGGCTATTGCAAACTCGTAAGCCATTTTCCTGACTTGTGTTAATGTTAACCCATAATGCTTTTTTGAGCATATTATAATAAATTTATTTAAAAGAGATTCCTTTTCTTTGAAAAATACTTGTGTTGATGTATATTTTAAATTAAAGGTGCGTTGTGTATTTTCATTTACATCAAATTTACTTCTATTTTTTTATGCGACTTTGTGGGGTTGTTGCCTTAACATTATATTTATCTGCTGCTTTCCTGTAAGACTGGCTTTCCATTACTTTATGTACGGCTAAGGACACTGACTTTTTATCCACTTTACTATTTCTTGTACCCTTCTTTTCATTCGAACCATAGTTCTGTAAAAAAAATTGGAAATGTATTGACATAAAAGGGGTAGATTCGTAGACATACGAATCTACCCCTCAGGAATGTGTATAAATCTGCCCCAAAACGAACCGATTGTTTGCTAATTTTCTACAGAAAAACTTGCAATAAATACATGCAATTTTAATGGAATACCATAATAAAGACATTATTCACTTACCCAAAAAAAAATATATCGTCTTGATCACAAATAAATTTTTAAATTTATGGTACTCGTAAACTACTCAATCGAAGTTACTCATGCACCGCTGAAACACATTCAATACTCTTACTTCACTGACCGCTGGGCGACTGAAGTGAAATGACGTCGACTGATCGTAGACTGTAAGAACTATGTATTGTACCAGGCCCATGACACTCCCTGGGCGGGAAAAAGACCCGCAGCTTTTACTGCGCTGACGTTTTCGGGATATAACCTATCACTTGTCATAAATCCGGTTAAAAACTCGCTACCATGCGCAGGCAACCCATATTTCGTACACAAATATAAACTTTTGTTTACATTTTATCGAAGTAGTTTTTGTAATACATTCACAGCTTAAAAACAAAAATGTGTTATTTTGATAGTGGATTTAGATCAAAAATACCCCAAATACACTTCAGTGTGTGTTTTATCCTTATTATTGCTCGTTTTATTTGAGGACATTGGAATAAATAGAGTACTAAAAGTAATCAAGCTAAAAAGGTGTGCTATAAAAAGAAAATACATAGCCTTCGACTGATTTATGTGTAATATGTTTTCGTGAAGTATTTCCAACATGCTAGTTACTTGAATGGTTGTAAATTGTACGTGTATAAGTGATAAAAACATCTAGTGCTTTGTGCTTCCTTTTTTTTTTGTTGGTGTCCCAGCCCAGCATTCCTAGCCAGCAGTAGTAGCAAAAACATTAACATTGTCTACATTCAACCCATTTACATGTACATGATTTATCAGCTAACAGCAGAATACAATATTTCTCTGCAAAATGTAAACAACGCTACAAGGAAAATTGCTCATGTATAAATTCAACAATTAAATCAAAATATATTATTTTTAAAGGACTTATATCAACTATTATGTTAATTATAAATATTATAAGTATTTGTAACAAAATAATAGTTGTGTATTAATAAACCTGTTGCTACTCCAAAAAATATATTATGTATTGATTATCAGGTATCAAAAATATATGTACCTATAGAAATTTGTTGAAATGTTCTATTGCTCTTAATCTTTTTAATGGGTTCTTATTATAGTTATAAATAAAAATCAACACTTTTTATCCGTCTATTTAATACTTACAAACGTATGCATATTTTAAGTTGTAAGGATCCATAGCCTCTTAAAGTTTTTTTTTACATTAGAAATAAGACCTGTGATGTCACATTAAATCGTGAATATGAGGTAAAGGATTTGGTAGTTGTCTTTCAGTCTAATTTGAAGTTCAATAACCATTTTTTACACATAACTATAAAAGTATTAGGTTTTTAAATCAGAAATACAAAAAAAATTAGGATTACCACCAAAATCAGATTATATAATACCTTAGTAAGACTCCATCTTGAGTATGTTTCACAAATATGGATGCCCTTGGAAGCCACACAAATTGATCATATTGAAAAAGTACAAAAAATATTTTTACGGTACCTTTATGTCATAAAAAATACTTGTACCCTTATACCTAAGATCTCGTATAAAACTATGCTCAATAGTTTTAAGATTAAATCTCTTTTACAAAGAAGAAAGCAACAGGCTGTGATATATTTTGTACTCTATTTTAAGTACAAAGATTGTGAATTGATTGACTATATAAATGTTAATGCGGCAAACATTAATCTAAGAAACCCAAGTAACAAAAAATTATTTGATTTAGATTCAAGTAGTATATCTCCTTTTAACAAGATGATGGCTGTTACCAATGAGTTGCTTAGCGAGATCCAAATAGATATCTTTAATGTTAGCCTAAGGAAGTTGAGGACTGTACTAAATTAAGTTCACTAGATATAAAGGTTTGTTTTGTTTTTGGTCTTAAATCTCTTGTTACTTAACTCTACATGTAACTACTATTAATTTTTTTATAGTATCCAATAAATAAATTATACCTTATGGATGCTTTTAAACAATTCTGTGTGTAGTCACTTAGTTTAAAGTCAATTTTAAATTAGTAGTCTTACAAGAATGTCAAATAGTAATATGTATTGTGTCTATGAATTTGCTGTGTGTAGTAAATAGCCAATATACATAACTTTGATATTTTTATCACAAGTGTAAAAACTACGAAAACCATATACATATAGTTCCCATTTTAAAATAAATTCAAATTAATTCATAATAAAAAATAACGATTTTAGTCTGCCATACTTGAACTCATTCACAAAAACAAGTCACTGAGTATATATTTTTAAAAAAACTACACCAAATATGTCTCCGTTACAAATTTTTATATTTAAAACTACATTCTTTCCTATAAATTTTGCATATTACCTAAATAACGTATAGAATAAATTTTTACAATATACTAGAAAAGTTTTAGATTAGAGTAATTCTTAAGAAATAAAGCAATACCTCTATTTTATTACTCTAACCTTGTGTGTTATATATTTCTCTTGACAAAAACGTTATATTTTGAACTAAAAGTAATTAAACTTTTCACCAAACAAGTAATATTTCACATATATAAAAAAATTTTAAACGGTTCTGTCCTTCTTACATTTGCGAAGACTGCCCTGATATCTAATCTATTTTCTTCTTCAAAGTAATTAAGTTGTTCAACCGTTGTCTATAAAGGTATCTCACATCTCCCTCATACACACGAATTTGAAAAGCAGCAGAACAAAAATTCAACTAACCAGGTATACCCACTGATCTGTATTAATAAAATAATACAGATCAGTGGGTATACCAAGTCCGTGTAAAGAAAACTTTTCATATCCCGAAAACGTCAAGTGTCAACTAAAATTTTTACTTTTAAAGATCAAACGTGCCGCCTCAGAGTGCCAATACTGATTGGTATATATACTGGGATTGTACCCTAGCTACTTGCGATTGCGCGCGATATTTGACCAGTGGCGGTGTTGTACGAACGTGTCCCGTATACAAAGGGTGCCCACTTCCCCCTACCCAAGCCGAGACAGTATGTGCTTAAATAACAACATTTTGAAATAGTGCTTAATTAATTTAATTGTGAAATATGTTGGTAATACCTAAGTTATTAAAGTAAACCCACAAGATCAGTGTGTGCACAAAAGTATAAGTAATGTTGATTAGGAACCTTAGGAACATTCGTTTAAAAGTGAATGTTCAATTTAATATATCGACAGGCACAGTGCACATTTGAAACCTTTATTGTAATATAAAAAAACCTGATAGTAGGGTGTTTCCATTGACAGCATGACCGTCTTCCTATCCAGAAAAGAACCATCCACGTAAAATTAGCTATAATTAGGCCAAGTAGTAAGTAAACCAATGTTCTGATTAACCGATATACTTTGTCCCCACGATTGAGTCTACGTTAATCTCTGGACTGTAAACCCTCCGGTAAAAACTCTTAAAATATTATAAACTATACAATTAATTTTCTTAAAATGTACCTAAGCTAGAAACTATTAACTAGAATGATAAACAGTATTATGAACTCAACTAATTAAAATTCAGATACACCAAGCCGTAACATAACAGAAATCGACAATGAAAAGGTGTACAATATTATCAAAAATATACAAAACATACCTTTTTCGTAAACGGTTAAACTTGTAGCCTTCCAATGTGTGGTAATATTTCTATGGTTATTCTATAATTGTCATTATGTTAGTTAATCTTGTCAAGCTAATTGTCATTTTTAATTGATTAAACCTTTACAAAAGGAGTATAATTCATTTCAATTTAATCAATTAAAAAAATAATGCCTTTAACAACGAATGAAGCATCAGCTACCATTCTTGAAAACAAGTCATTCTTGGGTCGACTCTTCCAGCCTGATAAATTAGATGTAGATCCGAATTCAAGCACTGCCTCTGATGCATGGATTTACTGGTATAAGACATTCGAGAATTTCTTAAAAGAGATACCCATATTAACAGAAGAAAAGAAACTAAATTTACTTATAAATTATACTTCACCATCCGTCTTTAAATATATTAGTGAGTGTACTACATATGAGACTGCTATAGAACGTTTGATAACTGTTTACGTGAAACCCAAAAATGAAATATTTGCTAGGCATAAGCTGATAACCCGAAAACAGTGCGAAGATGAAACTATAGATCAATTTCTTCAGAATTTAAAAATAATTAGTAAAGATTGTAACTTTAAGTCTGTAAAATGTGACGAAAATCGTAACGATTATATTATAGATGCCTTCATAAGTGGTTTGAGTTCCCAACAAATTCGTCAACGTCTTCTTGAAAATGCTTCATTAACCCTTGAGACAGCAGTTACTCAAGCACGTTCTTTAGAATCTGCTCAGATACACGCCGAAGCTTATACTCAACCATTAAACTTTGGAAATGCAATGCAATCTAGAGATATTACTCAAGAAGATACAGCCAACCGGCCATCGCCATGTCAGTCATGCAACGCAGCTTCGAATTCCTTTGCGAAATGTTATTTTTGTGGAAATAAGAGACATCCTCGTGTGAATTGTCCTGCTAGGGATGTTATTTGCAAAGAATGTAAAAAGCTTGGCCATTTTGCTAAAGTTTGTCAGGGCAAGAAACTAAACATCAAGTCTACTACTGCCTGTACTCTAAGTAATTCTAACCTACTAGCTGCAGCTCCGAAGTGTTTATCAAAGTCACTTATTAAGATAAGAGTAAATGATTTCGAAGCAGATGCTTTAATAGATACGGGTAGCTCTGAATCATATATTGATCAAAATTTTATTATTGCTCGTAGAATCACGACACATCCAACTTCCGGACATATTTATATGGCCTCCATTTCTTTGCAATCTAAAATTAAGGGCCACTGTTTTGTAGATTTAAAAATTCTAGGTCATAACTATAATGGAATAAAAGTAACTATCCTTTCTGAATTGTGTGCTGATCTTATTATAGGCCATATAGCAGCATGAATCAATCGAAGTGCATTTTGGTGGACCTAAATCTTCCTTAAACATTTGTAGTTTAACATGTGCCAATATAGAACCTGTCAGTTTATTTTCAAATTTAAGTTCAAATTGTAAGCCTATTATTACAAAATCCCGCAAACAAACAGTTGACGATGCAAAATTTATATCTGAAGAAATCAAGAAACTCATACTTGAAGGAATAATTGAACCATGTCAATCTCCTTGGCGGGCACAAGTTCTCGTGACTCGAAATGAACACCATAGGAAAAGAATGGTAATAGATTATTCTCAAACAATTAACCGTTTTACTTTTCTCGATGCTTATCCATTACCCAATATTGAAAAGTTAGTTTCTGAAGTTTCGAAATTTAGTATATTTAGTACTATTGACTTTCGCAATGCCTATCACCAAATTCCGATTTGTAATAATGATAAAGCTTATACTGCCTTTGAAGCTGAAGGAAAGCTATATCAGTTTTGTCGTATTCCTTTTGGTATAACCAATGGTGTTGCCTGTTTCCAAAGAGTTCTTGATCATATCATAACCACCGAAAAATTAAAGAGAGTTTTCGCTTACCTTGACGACGTTACAGTTTGTGGTAACAACCAGATCGAGCACGATCAAAATCTTGGTCGCCTTTTTGAGATAATTTCAAAATACAATTTTACAATTAATGAAGAAAAATGTTCTTTTTCAAAACAAACTATCAATTTGTTAGGCTATCATATAGAAAAAAATACACTTAAACCTGATCCATCAAGGTTAGAGGCTCTATTAAATTTCCCATTACCTAACAATATTGCTTCCTTGAGACGAGCATTAGGCATGTTCGCACATTACTCTAGATGGGTCCCTAGATTCTCAGAAAAAATATATCGTCTGGTACAGACAAAAACTTTTCCTCTTGCACCTTCAGTAGCACAAGATTTCGAAAATCTTAAATTAGAAATAGCTAAGTCAGCAGACGCCTCGGAACATTCAATTGCGGCTACTTTAAGTCAGGAAGGGCGGCCTGTAGCCTTTTTCTCGAGAACATTATCCAAAAGCGAACAACGCCACTCTTCTATTGAAAAGGAAGCCTACGCAATCGTGGAGGCTCTCAAAAGGTGGCGCCATTTCCTCATCGGAAAACATTTTAAGCTTTTCACTGATCAAAAGTCTATATCCTTTATGTTCAATCAAAGACACAGCAGCAAAATTAAAAATGAGAAAATCCTCAGATGGAGACTCGAACTTGCTTGCTACAGTTTCGATATTATCTACCGGAGGGGGGTAGAAAATACCGTATCTGATGCCTTCAGTAGAATATGCTGTTCTGTTAACAAAACTTCTCTTTTTGAACTACATCAAGCACTCTGTCACCCAGGAGTTACAAGGATGACTCATTGGGTACGTTCTAGAAATCTACCTTATTCAATTGAGGACGTTCGGAAAATGACGTCATCATGTCCTAT
This sequence comes from Psylliodes chrysocephalus, assembly GCA_927349885.1. Taxonomy (NCBI): domain Eukaryota; kingdom Metazoa; phylum Arthropoda; class Insecta; order Coleoptera; family Chrysomelidae; genus Psylliodes; species Psylliodes chrysocephalus. The sequence continues at coordinate 41,062,658 of OV651817.1, forward strand.
ATGTGCCAAATTAAAACCAAAATTTGTAAAATATGATGAAGGTATTTTAATAAAGGCAACTTCCCCTTTTGAGAGACTCAATCTTGATTTTAAAGGACCGTTACCAACAACTAGTCGAAATAAATATATTTTAACTATTATAGATGAATACTCTCGTTTCCCTTTTGCTTATCCATGTCAAGATACATCTTCTGCTACAGTTTCTAAGTGTCTTTCAAATTTATTTTCAATTTTTGGCTTACCTTCTTACATACATTCAGATCAGGGGGCTGCATTTATGTCTAAGGAGTTAAAAACTTACTTACATTCTCATGGTATTGCGACAAGTCGATCTTCTTCTTATAACCCGCGGGGTAATGGATTAGTTGAAAGATACAACGGTATAATCTGGAAATCAGTCACACTAGCTCTTAGAACACGAGGTTTACAGCCATCACAATGGGAAGTCGTATTGGGAGATGCGTTGCACTCCATTAGATCATTGTTGTGTACATCAACAAATTGTACGCCACATGAGAGAATGTTTGCTTATACAAGAAAGTCCACTAATGGAACTTCGTTACCATCATGGCTTTTATCACCGGGTCCAGTACTTTTGAAAAAGTTCCACAGAAACAATAAGTACGAACCTCTGGTTGAGGAAGTATGCCTTATTGAAGCCAATCCCGAATATGCTACTATCAAACATTCAGATGGAAGAGAAACAATAGTCTCATTAAGATATCTAGCACCAAGGGGAGATTTAAACCTTACTAATAATCATAATGATAATGAGAAGGCAGAGTCAATTCCACAACCTATTGAAGACACAAGTCTACAACTCCCAAATAATAATGACGAGAAACCTCTTGATGAAGACGAGAATATTTTAAACGGCAGATGCGATTCTCAAGCTAAAGCGGCACCGAATTTTCAAGAATCTGAAACTCCTTCCAAAACTCAGTTATTGAATGCTCCTAATGTAGAATCCCGACCTACTAGGATAAATCCTGACGAAGATCCCCGACCCACTAGAATAAAACGACGACCGAAATATTTAGTCGATTATATTTAAAATAAATGGGGGGTGAATGTGGTAATATTTCTATGGTTATTCTATAATTGTCATTATGTTAGTTAATCTTGTCAAGCTAATTGTCATTTTTAATTGATTAAACCTTTACAAAAGGAGTATAATTCATTTCACAATGGTGAAAAATAAGCGAGACAATCTGCAGCAATCACTCTTGAAGAATCCACTTCAATATTACACACTCGAATGACGATGTATTTCCCTATATGAAACAACAAACTAATAACTTAAAATATATCGATATTAGTCATACTTACAATTTTTTGTCTATATATCCCCTTTAGCGGGTGAGGAATGGGTCCAAAATAACATGGCAATTTATCAAAAATACTAGTTCCCCTAAAATATCATTTATCCGTTCTTCTACAATTAATATTGGAGTAAATTCTAGAATCTTCTTTAATAGGATAACTCGATGGTTACATAAAATAAAAATTTTACTCCTCAGACGAAATATGAGGTTTTCGGTCTTTCTTCACCTGTCAGACACACCTAACCAACAAATGTACCACGATGTCTCCCTATCGTTTTGAAAAATGACAAGCCGAGTAGGTTCAGAAATTCATATTTTAGAATTTACCAGTACATATCTTAGAGACTATTTACGAAAGATTACCATTATTATATACACAATACGACTACATTTGAAAATTACTCCTAACAAAAATTGATACAAAACCCTACAGTTAAACAAACGCACCTCGTACAGCAAATGCGACTTAAAATCGCTCACTGTGGAGCTATCATTACCTGGAACTCGGAACCACAAATGGAACGACGCAGCCCATGACACTGACCGTCGTTTACTGACGTTTTACCTAACAACTCGTACTGAAATTCGTAGTCAAACAGGGCTGGTATATCTAAGATGTCGCGACATTGTAGTCCATTTTGGACCCCATTTTTTTCGAAATAGTAGTCGCCCATTGATTTGGCAACGTGGCAACCTGTAGTCGCCAGGCTTACCAATATAAGAAAAAATCTATGTTTTTTTTTAATTGACATTTTCATTATAAAATGCCCATATTTTTTAGGTTAAAATATTTTAATTTAATAAATTATTAATAATTTCACATGTATATAGAAAACGTCGTGAAAAGTAGATCACTTTCAATTGTGTGCCGTTTTGGTTTATTTTAAAAGGTAATTGAGGATATGAAGACAATTTTCTTATAGACAGGGACGCATAACAAATTATGGTTCCCTTTTTTAGAGCTCCAGTACTCTAAGTCTATTTATTTTAGGTCTTTTAAAATTGTTGGTGGGTATTATTCACTTCATTTTTATGTTTTTATTTAATTTAAATAATTTTGTGTAATATCTTGCGATTTGTATTCTATACATTTTAGCATGTATATGTAGGCTACGTCTTACAAAGGATGGCTTTGAAATACCTTTTCAATAGAGGTAGGTACTTTCCTAAAACTGGCCCAAATTTGAAACTAAATACAGTTCTTAGAGAAAATCTTTAGTAAAAAATGTATACATGCAGAATAACAGTAGCATAGATTACCAAAGCTGACAAAAGAGTTAGACAAACGTTTGTCAAGCTTTTTTAATATTTCAGGATAATAGTATTAACAGCAGACCACAACAATAACAGCCAAAGTTTATTAATCAATCAAAATATTTCAGTATCTCCAGAATTATAAACGTATGAAAACTATAATAGGAAACATGTATGGCTCTAAATTAGCATATCTAGTGAATATTGTATTTAAAGAATATATTTTTAATCAAAACTTTTGTGCTTCTACTCCATAACCATATTACCATATAGAAATGCATATGCATTTTATAGTATTAAGCAAGATTCGGATCAAATGTACCCACAATTTATAAATATTATTAATCTAAAATAAAACATTTCAAATAACACCTGTTTTTTATTTAAATAAAACATGTTAAATATATGTTTTTATTAAATACATAAATTAGTCTCAACCACATATTTTTTTTGTTTTTACTTCTAGTGTAAAAGTGACTACTAATTCACAGTCTTTCGAGTTTATTATTTAAAGAGACCAGTTACTACAAAATATTCTATTGATGATAACTAATTTCTCTTTAATAATGGTTTTGCATTTATCAACATTTTACAGCACTTTGTTTATATAAAATATCTATTTAGCTCTTAATTAAATCACATTTAAATCAAGTAATTACATTTTCACATTTAACTTGTAGGTATTCTTATTAGAACTTAGTCACTTATTTTTTATTTGAATCTTTTGACTGTGGTAACAGTCCATTCACGAAACCACAAACTTAATCACTTCAAAAAGTTGAAAGAGAATGTCATAAAGGTAAAATCCCTCTTCTATAATATTTTCCATGCAATTTTAGGTTGCAAACGTTTTGTCCAACACCTTTTTTACAATTTATTCCAAGCAACCCTATGAAAGATTTAAATCCTGGATTTACAGCATTCAGTTTTGAGATGAGTGCATCCACAATGCAGTTTCAGAGATAATTTTCACATGAACACTTATTTACCACAGCACAAACGCATGTACCTATTCATGTAACAGTAACATTAAAATAAAGTGGAAACAAATTGCATATTTCGGTATATAAAAAAATACAAAAAACTACGAGGAAAACAGTGGTTCATTCCACTTGTACCATATTGACATTATTTTGCACGATGCAGGACAAACGTTACCGTGGATTTCGCCAAACGAACATCAGAAAAGTGTTGCCAACTTAAGCTGACTACTATTTCCTCCCTAGCCTCAGTCACCGCCTTATCCATTTACTGGGTCTATGTCGCGACCCCCTTAGATATACCAGCCCTGGTAGTCAAAATCAAAACAATAACATTGAATTAAAATGATTAATCCTAACTGAACTAAACAAATTCGATGAAATTGGTATGGATAATAATTTATTACCTTAAGGTAAGGTTATAATACAAAGTAAATTCGCAACGAAACTGTCTATTTTTAGGAGAATCTAACACATTGAAACAAGCCAGTATTGTACTAGGGATAAAATCTAAAAAATGTATAACTCAGGCAATATGAACAAAATAGTGATAAGATGAATTTAAATATAATAATGATACCTGAAGGCTAAAAATACATACAACCAGTTTACGATAATATTGGTTTTAAAAGCTTATCAACAATAAATTACGGTTTACCTTTTTCCGTATATTTAAGCAATGAGCGTCGAATTTTTCACAAGTAATTCGTGCGGCTAAAAATGTACGTTACATGGTCTAACTCTGTTCTTTATCTGGTCTTAATCTGGTCTTTAAATGGTCTAAATATGATCTTAATCTGGTCTAAATTTGGTCTAATGCTCGTCTAAATTTAATCTAAAACTCGTCTAAATCTGATTTAGTCAACATAATTATCAACTCTACTTATTTTATAACAACTACGGTACAACTTTTATTTATATATATTTTGTTTTATTAATTATCCATAACAATATGGTTTAACTAACAGCTATTTTTCTTGTTTCAGACTAGAATCCCCCACCAGAGCTTTGGAAATCAAGGCCGCGAAGAATATCCACATGGAATCGCGAGGCGGTCGAATTAAAACAATATCACTGAATGACATAACCCTTCACTCAGAAGTTGGTTCCATCAAACTAGAGACTAGCTCCATTCTGATGCCCCTAATCCCTACCGCAAAGGTAACCTCTAGGGCCTCCACCAGCAGTACTTATGACATTTATCAGCTGTGCGTGTGCGAGAGCGGCAAACTATTCCTTGCTTCGCCCCATCTAGTGTGTGCTTCTGAAAACGACGATAGGTTGTGTCGATAATGGCGACGGTTAGGACATTCTTTATGTGTACCTTGCGAAAACGTATCAGAGTTAACATTTTAATTTGTGATATTTTAAATTGAAGCCTCGATGATCTGAGCAATTAGAACCTATAGTAGAATTCGTCAAAAATAGTCAGTAAAAGAATGTGTAATAAAGATGTGATATTATTAATATTTGTTATTGCTTCAAAGAGGTAGAAGAAAATGTTTCCAGTGGCGTTAAATTTTAATGTTAGATAGGTATATGATAAATTAACATTTAAAGTTAGTACAAAAATTATTTTCCAATTTTTAAGAAGTGAAGTCAGTAATAATTATTGGAATATTTCCACACTACCTCTCAGGTATTGCTTGATTGCTTGTTACCATTTTGTTAAGGGTTGGTTCACCAGAAGCCGTTATCGAGAACATACAAAATATAGAAATATAGAAAAATGTTTAGCTTCGAAATATTACCATCTGACTTAATTTGCTTCAATAAAATACTAAAAATAAATAAAAAGAGGTTAAGTAGAAATATTTTTTTACTTCTAAAGTAATAATTTTACCACCTCTTTAAAAAAATGTTGTCAAATTTAGCGTAATATGGTTATTATTTCTAAGAAAACTTATATTTTTTTAAAATAATATAATCTTACATTAGGTATAGGAGGCAATAATATATGATAAAATTGGTTTATATTTTTTTACGAAACGTTGGGTAATTTTGATTTAAAAATAATATACAGGGTGTCCGAAAATTGCATATGCATCTAGTTATTATTTCAAATCGTTATAATGGGTGTTTTTAAACATGCGGCAAAAAAAATCAATGGGTTGATCCTTGGACTATTCTAAGAATATTTTGTTCTTTGATGATTTTTATAATTCCGTTTCGATAAAACTATTTTTATTAGTTTTAAAATTATGAATGGTCTAAATAAAAATAGGTACTACACTGTGTTAACCAAGAACATACAATTTTTTTTAAAAATTCGTTATTTTTATTATTTTTAAAAAATTACAATTACTGAAAACGGCTATTTTTTCCACTTAACAAAACGGATTTTCAAAAATCATCAGAGGACAAAATATTCTTAGAATAGTCCAAGGAACAACCCCTTGAATTTTCGACGCATGTTTAACAAACACCCTGTATATTCCAGAACTCGTCACAATGTGCAGCATCTCAATTTGGTATATAATTTCTGTTTATTAATAAAACTTACAATTATTAAAAAAATTATAGTAGTCATAATATGACAGCATTTTACTAACGTCTAGAGTTTATATGTATAATAATTATTTATAATTACTTTAAGAGGGCTAGAGCTATAAATGAAATAATTTTGCTATGCAAACTAACAAAAACTTTAGAACTATTCGTAAACTATCGATTTATTATATTGGGATGCTAACTTCCGGTCGTTAAAATCTCATTTTTCGAAACTAAATTCGGTGTCGGGACAGATGCGCCCTGGTACATTTGAGCCCCCGATACATTTGAGCCCCTGTCTTGATTTTTCGAATAATAATAAAATTTAAGTGAGACAGTTGCGACCCTACCTATTAATCCCAAACAGAAGTCGAATAATGAGGGTGTTTTAGAGTTATAAGTACATACATTAACTGTAAGTGTAAGACACTTGGATGATTCGAAATTACCCATTAATAATGTGTCTATCACCTCTCATTACCTAGAATGAATTTATGAATTTATAAATTTCTCCTGGATTCTTATTTCATCTTGTCTTTGTAGGGTAAAGGATATAGTTATTGGAAATTTAAGATTTTTTTCCCTAAAATATCTGTAAATTGGTTATTTTCCATTTTTTCCTAACAATTTTTTTTTTTTTTGGAAATTTCAATTATTGTTCTTTAGGATTATATTATTTTAAATTAATTTAAACGGTTTGGATTTTTTCTAAATAATTAAAATTAAAACATTGTTAAAAAATTATAGTTATTGGACAATTTTGACAGTGATTGGACATACATTATGATAGTTATTGGACAGCCATTAAAAAATCACTGAAGAATAAAAATATTTATTTTTGGACATAAATAAGTTACAAAAAAAATACATAGGTACTACCTATTTCCATAAAACAGAAATTTACTTATTTAATTTTATGAATTCCTTGTATTCATCATAAAGTTCATCCACTTCCAGCTCGGAATCTAAGCTATTTTTAGATTCTATAGAAGCATCACTATCAGTAGATTCTTCTTTGTAGCATACATGACAAAGAAAAATCTCATCTGTATCTTCTTTATCGACAATAAATTGCTTGTGCGTCTTTGGTATGCAGTGTTCATGAAAAAAACATTTACAAGTATCACACTGAATTCCATTATTCCCGGATCGGATAGTAAACTTACAAACAGAACATTTTGTAATTTCTTGACGCTTTTTTTTTACTTGAGATTTTCCTTTAGCAGCAGCTTCTTTTTTAACATTTAATTTTTCTTCTCGTTTTCGTTTTCTCTCTTGCTTATCTCTTTCTACTTTGTCCTTTAATTGTAGCTTTTTTTCAAACATTTCTTGACATCTTTTTGACGTTACTGCAAATGGAATTCTTTCTATATTTCTCTTCCCTTTTCTCATAGGGCTTTCTGGTGTTGTCAAGTATTGCCCAAATATTGGTGAATCAATTATACGATGCTTGTTGCTTGTTTGTAAGACTTTGGTTGAAATATATTCAGTCGAATTTGTCGAAATATTTTCAGTCGTTTTCGTTGAAATATCTTCAGACGAAATATCTTCAGTCACTTTCGTTAAAATATCTTCAGTGTTACTTATCGAAATAATATCTTCAGTCACTTTTGTTGAAATATCTTCAGTCGTTTTCGTTAAAATTTCTTCAGCTTTATCAATTGAAACATCTTCTGTTGTATTTATAATTTTGTCTATTGGTGCATAAACCAAAACATCCACTGAGATTATGTTAATAGAATTAGTCCGTGGTGGCGGTGGTGAGTCTGATGTCCCAGAAGGAGCATAATTAATCAATTCATTTTGATCTATAATTTTCGTTTGATTTTCTTTAATAATCTCATTTTGACTATTATTTTCAGGTTTTTTATTAAAATGCTGCCAAATTTTAAAGAGAGAAAGAAAATCGTTACTACTAACGTCCGGAATGTGCTCATTTAACATTATGAATTGGGTAATTTTTTCTTCACCTACAATTTTGGCAAACGTTTCATAATCCATTAGTGGAGTCGGCAATCGAGGGTCTTCATCGGTGTTTTTTGCTATAGTTCCTCCCAAACACTTTGAGTAGTCAATTGCATTGGGATTAAATGGACAGAGTCCACATGTTCTAAATCCATTCACTAGCGTTTCAGGTTTAATACTTGAATTAAGAGCTTTTTCTAGCACAGGTGCAAAAGTAACCTTGTTGAGTACTTCTCCTGGATGTTCTTCATCCCATTGTCTAACTGTTCGACGCCAAGCCTCTTTTAATGGCCGAAAAACCGCCACATCACATGGCTGTAAAATTCTTGTGGCATTTGGGTAGAGCGCAAATATCTCTATTTGCAATTCATTGCATAAAAGACTTAGAGAATAATTTAGATGTGATGTGTGTCCGTCTAAAAAAAGGATGACTGGGAACTTTACATTATTTTTTACGAGGTGCGGATGAAAAACGTTCGCTATGTATTCGTAAAACGTTTCAGTCGTCATCCATCCGTTAGCGCTGCGACCAATTCCCCATTCCGGGTTTACAGACTTTGCAATTTTTTCTGGAAATCTCATATAGGGGTAAATTATCATGGGTACACAAGAGTCACCAGAGGCTGAAAATGTAAACATCACGGTGATATTTTCTTTTGAAGATCCTCTATCAATTGTATAGACGTTTTTTGAGCCTCGCTTGGCAAATACTTTTCCAGTGCTTGGATTAATTTGAAATCCGGACTCATCGCCGTTAAAGACTCTTGAAGGATCAGATATAACATCTTCTAACCCCTTTTCTATTAAATAATTTTCGACTTCTAGAAACCAGTGTCTAATATCCTTTTCAGAAATACAAGCACTGGCTGACGTAACAGATTCGCTGGTTCTTTCTGACAGTTCATGATGTCTTCTTAAGAAAGCCTGAAAAAAAAGTTTTGTTAAATATTGTTGATTTAAACATTTTGTTAGCATACTTTGACCCAACCATCTCCAGGTCGATTACTAACAAATGGATTCTTTCGAGGATTATTATTTAAGAAGTTTTGCACACTACCCTTCAGGTCGTTTGCTTTTCTCGGAAATCCCTTACGTGCCATATCTGTTATCCATCTAAAAAATGAAATAAAAATAAAATAGATAATAAGTAACTATCTAGATAGAAATCTTACTTCACCAATGTTCTTTCTTCATCTTCAGTAAGAATGGGGGAAGGCCCATATGTACTCTTATGTTCTGGATGTTTAATTCTAAATTCGATGGTAGATTTAGGTATTCCGTATTTGCGCTCAGCGGATCTATAGGATTCTGTCTTACTCAGAACATCCCGAACAGCGTTCTCTATTTTGCTTTTGTTATTGTTTTTTAATTTAGGCATTTTTATCATCTATAAATAAAAAGACAGTTATAGGACACTACGAATTTAGTTATTGGACAATAACTATTTCTGTTAACCTAAAAGTAGAATAAAAAGTACAGTATGCTTACTGAATTATGCCCAGATAAATGAAATACAATTTTGAGTTACTAAATTAATTACAGTTATTGGACACTTGTCCAATAACATAAATTAATCCACATTTTCGATACAGTTATTGGACACCCCATGTTTGGGTTAAAATCTTAACGTGAGGTTATAATTCCTGTAAACACTTTATTCTTCATAAAATTGTGTCACTATACCTATAGCTAAACATTCATATAAGTAAATAAAATAACTACCTAACTCGTTTGTAAAAATTATATTATTCAAACAAAACAGTAAACAATACGTACCTATCTACCACGTGCACTTCAACACTAACACGGAACTATCAAATCAAATTGGAATGTCCTGAGCTTTACTTCAGTAAGGTAATTTAGGACGCTCTTGACATCTATCGGTCGGTAGTTATATTTCGATCATTAGAAGTCTTGTTTTTAGGATTTAGGTCAAGGATGTCCAATAACTATCTGATGTCCTACGACTGTATGCTTTACCCTAATACTTTTTAAATAGAATAAATAGAAGTAAAAAGTAATTGTTTCTAAAATAAAATCAAGGTTGCTAGGCAACACATTACAGTATCTGATACTGTTATGTTCCATTTCCCGGAAGCAAATGAGTAATATATTTATTAGTCATACTGATATTTAATTGTGAAAAAGCAAAAATTATCTTTAAAAGAAACTATAAGTAGATTTGCTGGACAGAATGAAATAAAAATGTTTGTTTGGTTTACTGACATTATATAACTTCCCTTTACACTTTTTACAGGATAAGGACTGTCGAGCTAGATATGCAGGCGTGTTTATAAAGACATATTCAGTGGATATTGTCAGTTTTTTGATTTTTTGATTATTCGAATAATCAAATGTATCGGGGGCGCAAATGTACGGGGGATCATCTGTCCCGGATTCCTAAATTCGACAGAACTATTAATAAAAAGTATCAAGAACTATAGCGGATGACATAAAAACTCTGCTTAAAATATGAGATGCTAACTTCACACACCCCATTGTTTAACTAAGCAAAATCAATAATGACATCATTTAGCGTACCGAAAAAAAAAAATATCATGCGGTCGCACAGAAAAAGCCCATTTTCGGAACGCTAAATAATCATTTAAAAATAGTTTTTTCAAAGAGGTATAATGAAAAGAATATTTAACAATATAAACAGAAATTTTAAAAACAACATTTGCTTTGTTTCTATAAGACAAATTTTAAGTTGAAGTTTCATATAAATCATTGATAGGGTAGTCTGGTAATGAATTTAGTTTTTTAAATTCAACCTTTTTGACAAACTTCACATTGACATTTCGCATTACTCTGGCATTGAAATGAATTTTTAAAATCCAATCAGGATTGAGTGAAAATACTGCAACATGCATGTTTGGCGTCTGTTGAAATACAAGATGATTGTCATTAGTTGATATATTGGAGAGTTAATTAATCGGTACAGTATAATTCTCGTTTCAATAAATAAAATATTTAAGTTTATTTTTACGACCATTATATAAAGCGTTATGTAATACAATTACTGTACCCAGTTTTAAACGCGAAAGAGCATTGAACCATGATTTAAATATATGTACGTTTATGTCTTTGTGATAATCTCCATTATCCTTTGATTTAAATATGTTTAAAGCATCTTGAGTAAACCTCGTATCACTGCAAATTTGGGTAATTATTAAACGATGTCTTTCACCTGGAGGTGATTTCAAGATCTTGCAAAAAAATAATTTCCATTATTTTTCATTTATAAATCTTAAATTTAAATTTAAAATACATCAAAACTAAATAATTTTAAAATACATTCTGATTACCTAATTTGGTATACTATGTATTAATGTTATTACTAAGCCTAATTCCTGTTCATGGGATCCAGGACACAGATTACTTTTTCTTATACAATATCACACATAAAGTGCGCGTCATATGGGATTTTTCTTTTCTAAATGATGTAGATAAGTTTTTACTTTGCCATCATTTGTTGCTTCAAAAATGATAATGAATGACATGCAAATGGTCAATCACATGACTTTTTGTAAATGTTAAAATTGACACATACCACAGTATAATACACTTTTCTACATCCATAATTCAAACCTCCAACCTCTGTGTATTTTAACATTTTTATTTTTCAAATACTTAAGTGTTTCTATTGAATATATCAAATAATAAAATTAAAGTTGATAGATGTAAAACACTTTTGTTTAAAGTTCCGGCCTACTAGATGTACGCTTTTTGTAATTATTTTTAATATAAACGTCAAAATTAAATAATTTTAATGATAATGAATGATATACCACAATATAATACACTCTTCCAGATCCATAATTCAAAAATCTACGCACGGCACTGCTACTATTTTAGTACTGATTGAAGAGATGCGTGAATTCGATACAGCATCCAAAGTTTTTGACCGCGATTCTGTATCTCAGATACGCGTATCTGGCATACAGTATCCCCGTGTGAAAGAGCACTAAGCACGATGTTTGCAGTACAGTTGATACGATATTTTAAGAAACCTCCGTACTTCGAACAATTTGACGAATTCGTACTGCGAAGCATCTAGTTTGCCTACATACGCTACGATTTATCGTTACTGCTACAGTTTCAAACGATATCGTACTGCATGCAGTACGATAAATCCTAACGTGTATAGGCCGTTTAAGATATTATATGGCAATGCAGTAAAAGTTGAACCAAACAGGATAGCTTCAATGTCACATGTAAAGTTATTTATTCACAACTCGGATATGCCTTATTAAAAGAATTTAATATGGTACATCAAATTTTTATTTTATTTTAATTAACATCTGAGATGAATAATCTTAAGTATGACATTATTGTAATTAACAACAATTATTTATCTACAACATTTGATTTGCCTAATTTTTTTTTATGAAGACATGTCTTCTTTAAATACATGGAAACTCTGTTACACATTCATAATATATTCACTGACTATTATTGACGGATTACAGTATAAAAATCGTAACATCTAGTTGATGGTTCTATTGTGTAAATATTTGATAACTTTGATTTTCAGGCAGATTTCTGTACAAGTTATGGTATTAGGACCAGAATATTTCAGCACTGACTAATATCAAGGTTAAAATAAGTGGTACGCTTATTATTGACTAAGTTTTAAATTGTCATGAAGATAAAAATAAAATGAGTTCGAAACACCTATCATCCAAAAATTTTTGACTGATATGATTAATAATTAAATAAAACAACTATATGATAACGATTAACTGACAGATATTAGAGTTAAAGCAAGCAGTGCTACAAACTCATACGTAACCCTCTGAAGTAGACGTAAATATTGACAATACGTTGAACGTGTAATCTGAAGGCATGGTATAAAAAAAGAAAGGTAGGATATCAACAGTGTCAAAAATAGGACGGCCACGCGCATAACGTCACGCGTAGAGTTTGTATAGGCGCGAATTTAAAAATACCGATGAAATGTGAGGAAAATATATGCTAATTACAGAAATTTTATGAATATTAAGGATAATATTTTAGAAATTACATGAAATATTTGTGGGTAATATTATGGGATAGTTAAAGAAAGAACTATAAAGGAACATAAATGCAAATACATACATAAAATAAATATTTTTTTGAACAGTTTTTTCCTTTTTTTTAATGATTTATTTTGGTTATATAAATTTGACTTCTAAAGAATAGTTTTTATAACCAGGATAATGATATAAAGGGTATCTTTGATCCTGGTAACAATTTCGCATCTGGATATGCTGAAAATTTTTACCTAATTAGGATTTGCAACTAGTTACTCATTTACCTGCATTATATTACCCAATTGAATAAAAATAGGTTTTAATTTTTTTTATATAATATAATGCTGACATTCATATAATATAATGCAGAACATAAAAAATGGACAAAATTCAAATAACTGGTACATAAAATATGGTGGGTGCATATAAAAAATTAAAATAAAATGTCGCTGCATTTTTCCTGGACCTAGTCTCTGACAGTTTTTTAATTCATTCATCAAGTACAAGTCGAAATTTTTTTTTCAACAGTTTTTTAATTCATTCATCAAGTACAAGTCGAAATTTTCTATTTTTTTTTGCGACACTTACAATTTCACTTTTGTGTCCCAAGTTGTGAATGAACCAATGTGATTCACAACTTCACAAGTTTTGATTTGAGGTCCCTTTTATGATTGGAAGGTTATAAGTGCTTGAAATACATATGAACATTTATCTGCAGTGTCACAAGCCACTGCAAGGGCTGCTCCATGTCAAATTTTCTTGGGAAGGACGGTAAAATTGCCTATTTAGTATATTTTTTATAATAAAAGGCTCATGGCTTTTAAGAATTTTAATCTAGGGAACGGCATGCTCTCCTAGGCCTCGGCTGGACCGCCCTTGGGCCACTCCTCACTTTTGACTAAGCTCTTACTGTCGAGGAAAGCAGAAAACCATAATATCTTTCTTGAATCCTTTCCTTTAATTGTTACTGTTACGTCCGAACCGCAATTTTTCAACGTTTTTCACTAAAACCACTCACAGAGAATAAAGTTTACAACATAATATAATACAAATATCTGTTTGTAAGTCATTTATAGTGATTTATATGATAGTAAACAACAACAACTACTGCAACATGCGTCTCATATGATATTTATTTCGCGACAACTCTACTAACTCTACGCATGACGTCAATGTCGTCATGACACCATGCACGATATCCCCCCTGATCTGTAGGTATTCTCACAGCTTTTGTTTTTCAATGGGTTAATAGTTTTTTTATAGCGTAAACTTTAAATAAATTCTTAACAATTTTAAAATCATACTTTTTGCAATTAAAAAATCATTATTGTGATATATGTAGGAAGTTTTTGATTTTATATTTTCATATAAAAACAATATTATAAGGGTTGCTTACCTTCTAGAATATCTTTACTAGACCTGATATTTTCTTTAATGAATTAAATATATTAATGAATTTATTATTATCAGTGTCAGATTAGATTTAATTAGGACTATAGGCTATGTCAATTTCAGATCTATTTTCGATATTCTTCGATAGTTGTTTAGAATACCCCCAAGGACTTATTTCATAAAACTGCTTTGCAACTTTTTACTTTGCACTTTGCATATTTTACTAAATGTATGTTTCATAAAGGAGTTAAAAAGTAAAATTTAAAAATCAATTTGCAAAGTAAAAATGAAAACAATAATATTCTTTAAAATTAATAATATTATTTATGAAAAACAAATATTTTGCACTGGTAAATTTTCAAAGTGCAAAGTGAAATGTTGTAAAGTAGTTTTATGAAATAGGCTGGTCTCTTCTGTGAGACCGATATTATACATATGTTTGATAAGCCTTCAGTGCTCAGTTAATAGGTCTACTAATACTCTAGTATGTTTCCTATTGTGGTTAAGTAGATACTCGAAAAATTTTGGTGATTGTCCTTTTAAAAACTCTTTGGCCGGTCTCTGTCCTGGTGAATGTTTCCACCATTCCTGAGATTTAATACAAATCTACTGCTTTGTGCATGTTCTGGTAGATGTCTTTGTAACATCACAGAAGAAGCCAATGAAAAGGGGCCAATATGAGTATTTGAGACTCTTTGACGGCTGGTAAATCAGCCTCTTCAATGCCCTTATGCCCTCTGTTAGACTCCAGGCCTAAGTTAGTCTGTTTTGACTACCTAGCTCTTTTAGAGCTTCCAAACAGTCCCACACAAGCATTAAGTGTACCTGCATGTAACTAAGTGCTTCTAACGCCACTAAGTATACATGACAATGGTTTACCCATTCACCTTATGTTTTAATACCTTTTTTGCGCAGTTATGTATTGCTGCTGTTTCTGCCTGAAATACTGTCGCATGATTACCTGAGCTCATAGAGTTTCTTATATTTGGCTTGGTACTATATACACCAACTTCTGAACATTTTGCCTGAATAGGAGGTCCTAGAGTCTACAATTCTCTCAATTTGTTTTAACTATTTAACTTTCACAATTCAGCTATAAAACTGATAACATTAACGTATAACGTCTATCATAAAACTGACAAATAACGTTAGGATCCTCGACTTATATAGCTTGCTTCTTCTCGAACCGTCCAGATTTTTATTGACAAGGAATGACATTTCTAGACATTTCTCGAATATTCCCCCTTATTCTTTTACTCGTACCTTTACTTATTACGATCGCAGCACGCTGTAATGTGATGGGTGACATACTTCTTCTCTTATTCGTACGTTTCCTATAACAGCCGCAGGCTACTGCAGAGTGCTGCGTAACATTGCTTCCTTCTCTCTAGTTATTCGCCCCAAATAACTTGATTACTGGAAACTGATCGGAGCTAATGGGGAGGATCTGAACCACGGAATGGCTCTAACTTTCCAATGTGAACTACCTTGGGTTTACTTTTCGCTGACAGCTGAATGTGGTAGATTAGGTTATTGATTTTTCCTAAAACGGCGTAGAGTCCTTCCCAGTTTCGTTGCGATTTCTCTTCGACCATACTGGGTCGCCTCTCTCAATAATGTATTCCTGTGGCACGCCTGCAGATTCTAGGTTATGCTTTATCGCTGTTGGCTTTTAGTCATTCCTGAACGAATCCGTAGAACTTTGTTTTGCCATTGCATACATCACATTTTTGACACCAATCCGCTACATCTCGTCGGCAATTGACCCAATAAAATATTTCCTGAACTCGTGCCAATGTCCTTTTAGTACCTAAATGTCCTTCCGAACGGCTGCTATGAAGCTCCTCTAACATCCTTCGGACATGTGATTTCAGCAGTACCACTTGGCGGACACATGTACTTCATTCGGGACTCTGCCACTTCCGGTGCAATAGTCCATTGTGAAGATACAGGGAATCCCACTGAGCCAGTATCCTTTAATAGCTTCACTGTATTTAGCTATCTCTTGCCAAGCAGGTTATTTTTAAGCCATTCTCAACCTTCGAGTCACTATCTTCTTTCTGCTCCTCTCTCAGGTTTTTAGAGGTGATTTCTTCTTCTTAGCCCTCTGGCTTAAAAGTGGTTGCACAAAGAATAACTTTATCAACCGGCTCCTATCGTTCTTCGAGCCTTTTACTTTAACGGCATTGTCCTTTTAAACAGGGTCGCCTGAAGAGAATGTCTACGTTGCTGTGACCTCTTCGATGCTTAACTTTCTGGTTATTGCTAGAAAACTGACTTGGTGTGGGTGATTGGCTTCTTCGGGATACATAGCCGCTGTGATTATTTCTTTTTGGACTTCGTGACGGGCTTCGGAAGATTGATCTATGTGACTTTCCAGCCTTATTTCCTGATTCTCGATTGATAGAATGAGTCCTGGTTCTTTGAAGGTGTCCGATTCTTCCCCAATTAAAGCATCTCCTGCTTCCATTTTGGATATTTCGTTGCATCTTTTGCAGGATATTTAAGATCTGTGAGAGGGTACGTTGGGAATAGCATTATTATTGGCCTCCTCACTTTCCAGGGATTTAATTACTCTTTTGCGCAAGTAGATCTGGTTTGTGTTTTACCGCTTCATATATCTGATCTGCAGTTAATTTCCCTCAGCGTCTTGTGACAACCGATCGTGTTAGAAACTACTTGGTGAACAGGTACCTTTAGGAACGTCAGACGTAAATAGATACATAGAAAAAATTGCAATTTGCATGCTTAGCTGTTATTATATACCTTACGTAAACGTTTCAAGCGTTGCTTAATAAGCCTAGGGCCTAAGTGCCATAAACCAATCCACCATCAACACTTTACAGATACAGATAATACTTTATTGAAATAAATGTGTTTTGCATTCATTAGAAGAACGATAATTCATATGCCGTACACTCTGATATTGGAACTCTCTGATTTTTTTACCTCCTTGGTGTTCAGGAATGTATTAACACATATTTGTAGCAAATTTTTTTATACCTTATTGGACACAGCATGGTACACATAAATAAAAGTCATACACAAGGTAGCTAATTTGTTTTTCATGTCATATATTTTATATGAGTTTTTATTAAATGCCATGTAATATACGTACATATCGTTTTGTAAATAAAAATTTCATTTAATTTCGAGCTAAAAAATATTTTGAAAAATAAAATTTGAAGGACGAATATTAGTTTTATTAAAAATCCTATCTTTATATAATACAAAATAATTTAATCGTTTTCTTTGTAAAGTCGACAAGACAGATTTAATTTAGTGGACTGAAACCAGAAATCCTCAGGGCAATGAGGTATTTCTAAAATTATAATTTTATCTACCATTAAAATTCCCATGGACCCAAAATAAACATCTTTGAGATTGGAAACTTTGAATAGGAAACTATGTAGGTAGGTATAAGTTACGATTAAAGATAAACACGATTCACTTTCCATTTAGATTTATGAGATTTATTTAACTAGTAATGATAAGGTAAAAAGTTTTGTGTCAAAATATACAGGAGGTAATAAAAAGATCATATTTAATATAGGATTATTTACTTAATGTGTTATTCTGGTATGTTTTATGTGTCCCAATAGGTTCCAGTTATTGGAGATGTCCAGTCTATATGCACTCATTCTGGCCTCCTCCTTCACGACTAGGTCAAGGAAAAAATAATTTCCATAGAGGCTCCTCTAATATAAAGGCATGCCAGCCTCTGAACTCCTGAGAGGGTATTGAGAGCTGTTTTTTGGCTTACTTTTGGTCACCAAACAACCACTTCATATGTTATCATGGTTCTTGTTATTGCCAAATATAGCCAGTGGACCATTTTGGGTTTAAGTTCTTATGTTTTTTTCAAACGCATGTCTTCCTACAATGAGAGACATTTTAAATTTGTTGGTCACTTTTTGTAAATGAGTTTGATATCTATTATAAGAGGAAGATATTGTTTACGTGGTTTGCTTTGTTTAGCCTTCATCCAAACAGAGTCGGACTTTCGAAAACTTTTTCCCTTGTTTTCCGAGTAAAAGTTATGGGTTGTGCCTTGTCAGGGTTTACCAAGGGGTTGTTTCTAATACACTAATTTCTGTAACCCTTGGAGTTCTTTGCATGAGTTTGAAGACTGTTTTGGTGATTTCCTTGAATATGGATGACTATGTCATTGACGTATTTTTGGGCTTACAGCCCCTGAATATTCAGTGCTTTTAGCAATTCATCTGCCACTAGATTCCACAGTAAAGGAGAAAGGAATTCACCTTATGAGCATCCCCTGTAGATATTCACCTGCATGGTTTCACTGAACATTTGTTCCTGTACTTGCCGTCCTCGTAACATGTCTTCTATCCATCAGCAGATGGTGTCTTCTAACCAACAGCAGATGGTGTCTTATATTTCAAGTTTGCGAGCAGCAACTTGATTTAAAGGAGGTATTATTAAAATCTCCTTCTATGTCAAGAAATGCGCCTATTACTATTTTTTTGCTGCTCAGTCCCCCCTTCATCTTAGTTACAAGCTGATGCAGAGCAGATTTAGAAGTTGTTCCTGGTTGATAGGCATGTTTGTTTGTATAAAATGCCCTCTCTGTCAGACTGGTTTGCCGAACATGCTGATCAATCAGTTTTTCCCATCTTTTCAATGGAAATGACGTCAGAGTAATTGGTTACAGACTTTTGGCACAGCATAATGTTGGACGTCCTGGTTTAGTTATAGAAACCACTTTGCTTTGTTTCCAGGTATTTGGTTCATGTTTATGCACCAAAATTGCCCTATAGAGCCTACAAATATAAGGGTTCGTGTGGGTTTGGTTTGCTGCATTTGGGTTTGTTGTGCTATCTGGGAAATAAGTTTTAAGAAGTAGTTTCAATGTTTCTATTTCATTTTTAGCGTATTTCCCTTTTTGGTATTGGTATTCCACAGGGTTTATTGGATCTTTTGCTAAAATGCGGTGAAGTCTGCATTTTTTAGTTGTATTTTCAATTTCCTGACAGAATGTTCTCCATGAATCCCTCTTAGATTTTCTAAGAGTTTTGTTAGACCTTGTGAGTGTTTTGGTGTTTGCCCCCACTCGTTCGTCTTTTTAGCCTTATTAAAAAGTTCGTGTATTTTCCTTCTAAATTTGGCGAGTTCGGTGCTCTACCAGCTTACTTCCCTCGAAGTTTTCTTTTTTTTTTAACAAGCAGTTATTGTGATATGATGGTATTACGTCCCGTAATTGTTCTGAAATTTTATCTATATCATCTATATCTACTTGCTATTTGCTTCCGAAGGTTGTTCCGTCTGGGGTAATGTGAATTAATCACTTTCCTTAGGGCATTGCGCAGAGGTTGATCGCTTCGGTTTTCATTATCTCTGTTGTTTGTTGGTGGGAAGAGTTTTCTCCTTCTAGGAGTTCCTTGTCTGTGGTTGTTTTTAGATTATTTGGTTCATATAGGTACTACGAGTAGCTAGAGAAATAAATGTCCACTGGATCAGAGCTCTGTATAACCGGGCAAGGCTGGATACAAGAGAGTTGCGCCAAGTGCCCCAGAGAAAAGTTCGCAACCGCTTTCCCATCAGCCATTCCGCCTTCAGCAAGTTGCCTTACACCTAAGCTTGGGTTTTTGTTGGAGTGTTATTTAGTTAGTTAATAGTATTACTCTAGAGCAGCAGTTTTCTCCTTATAGGAGTTCCTTGTCTGTGGTTGTTTTTAGATTATTTGGTCCATATAGGTACTACGAGTAGCTAGGGAAATAAATGTCCACTGGATCAGAGCTCTGTATAACCGGGCAAGGCTGGATACAAGAGGGTTGCGCCAAGTGCCACAGAGAAAAGTTCGCAACCGCTTTCCCATCAGCCATTCCGCCTTCAGCAAGTTGCTTTACACCTAAGCTTGGGTTTTTGTTGGATTGTCATTTAGTTAGTTAATAGTATTACTCTAGGAGCAGCAGTATTAACGTATCCCGCGGTGTCACGGGGAGGCAGACACTCGATGACTGCAATTCTCCATTGTCCATGCAAAAAGATTTACCTACAAGCAGACAACTAGCGAGCAAGTAATCTAAATTACAAAGCAATGACCAAGCTACAACCAATCCTGAAAAATTGTCAAGGTAAAGGTTATACAAACGAACGCAAATTTCTAAATAGAAAAAGATAGAGACATGATACAAACACGAAGTAAAACTAGAGAGATATTATGATACTTTTGTTATAACGAAATGCACTTTACTTGAGAAGTAAGGTAGAGCTTTAACTTTTCTAATAGAAACTAGGGTCGTGTGATACCTCATTTAAAATATATTTTCATTATCTTTACGTCCATGTAAACAGTTTAATGTTTTTATATTTTTTAAAAAATGAATTAAATAAATTAATGAAGTAAGTTGCATTCTTGATAACGCATGTATTTACTAATTTTGTTTGTTACTAAGGAAACGCTATTTATAATTACTAAAATAAATAAATTAAGAATATTGAAGGTGATCTAAAAACCGCTTAACGTATTAAATGTTTAAAATATTTTTTCGTAACTTCTTGACAATTAAAAATCCTTTTAGAAAATGATCTTACATTTTCTAGCTTCCTAGGGTAATTGCGACATACGAAGGTTATCAAGAATGTAATTTTTGTTAAAATATAAAAAATCTTAAAACTGTATTTACGTCAAGATAATGAAAATATCTTTTAAATTAGGTATCTCATGACCCTACTGTCCATTAGAAAACTTAAAGCTAGTAACACCCTCTAACTTACGTTTTAAGTAAAGTAGATATCATTATAACAAAAATGTCATCATTTTTATAATTTCACCTCGTTTTTATTTCATGTCTCTATTGTCTTTAATTTTGAAGAGGGGGGTTTAATTTACGCCTTCGCTGTATTTTTAAAAACATTCTTTAAAATAATTTAATTTTATTTCATAGGATGGCATCAGAAAAATTCCAATTTAGACGAGACAAGAGGGGCCTTTCTCTCGTCTCTTCTAGTCTTGTGGCATCACCATGAATTACTGAATTATACAGAGTGATTCATAACTATCGGGACAGGTTATTTGGACCAAAATATGAAGATAAGGCCAAATATACTGTTGAACTGGTTTTTGGTATCACAATTTATTTGAACTCAACTTTTACAATAACTCAATTCAACTGACACAGTAACTTTAACTGATAACATTAACGTTTAACGTCTATCATAAAACTAAAACTCTGACATCAGGTCGTCGCCTTATATAGCAGTCCTCCCTTTCTGGAACCATCTCGAACAATCTCGACTTTTCTTTGACAAGGAATGACATTTCGAGACTTTTCGGGAATATTCTATCTTTTCCATTTACTCGTACCTTCACTTATGATGACCGCAGCACGCTTAAGGGTACTGCGTAACATTGCTTACTCGTATCTAGTTATTCGCCTCGAATAACTTGATTACTGGAATCTGGTTGGAGCCAACGGGGAGGATCTGAACCATGGTATGGCGCTAACTTCTCAATGTGAACTACCTTGGGTTTACTTCTCGTTGACAACTGAATACGGTAGATCAGGTCGTTGATTTTCTTGAAGACGGTGTAGGGGCCTTCCAAGTTCCTTTGGAGCTTCTGACAAAGTCCTTTTCGGCGCTTGGGATTGTACATCCATACTGGATCGCCTCTCTCAAAATGTGTCCCTGTGGCATGCATGTCGATTCTAGCTTTTGCTTTATCGCTATTAACACTTTCAAACGTTGACGAGCGAATTCGTATACCTTCTCTAATCTTTCTTTTAAGTTCTGTATGTACGTGGGAAGAGTACGCATCTCTACTTCACCAGGAGGCTGCCTTCCAAAAAGAAGATCATGAGGAAAATTTATCTCCCTTCCGGTGATCATCATGGATGGGGTATAATTGGTCGTTTCATGTTCAGAACTTCGGTAGGCTAGCAGAAATAGAGGAATTAAAGTGTCCCAGTCCTTTTGATTATCAGAGACGAACATTGAAAGATACTGGCTTATCGTTCTGTTGTGTCTTTCTACCATTCCGTCGGACTGTGGGTGTAGAGACGTAGTGCGTATTTTCCTGGTGTCTAACAGTTTCATTAATCCTTGCCATAATTCGGATTAAAAATTTCGTCCTTGGTCAGAATGTAATTCCAGGGGGATTCCGTGTCTCGCAATGACGTTCGTCATAAATGCTTCCGCTACTGTCGTCGCTTCCTGATTAGGAATAGGCACTATTTCGGGCCACTTTGAAAAATAGTCCATAACAACCATCAAGTATTTGTTTCCCCTTTCTGTTATGGGAAGTGGTCCGAGGATATCAATGGCGATTCGTTTGAAAGGCTCTCCAGAAAGGTACTGTGCCATTTTACCTCTACTTCTTGTTTTGGGCCCTTTTCTGCCATTACAGAGGTCTCATTCCTTACACCAATCTTCTACATCCCGCCGGCAATTGACCCAATAAAATCTTTCCCGAACTCGTGCAAGTGTCCTTTTAGTACCAAAGTGTCCTCCTGAACGACTGCTATGAAGCTCCTCCAATAAATTTCTGACCTGGGATTTCGGCTAAATCACTTGGCGGAGTACATGTACTCCATCGGGGCTCTCCCACTTCCGATGCAATAGGCCATCGTAAAGATACAGGGAATCCCACTGAGTCCAGTGCCCTTTAATGGTTCCACTATATTTGGGTACAAGAGTACCAATATAAGGTAGAAAGGATGTTAACATTATATTTTCTAATCAAAAACACTAAAACAGTTCGTCAAAAAGCTACTACTTAATTTAATCAGGAATCATTCACGTAGCGCTCCCTGTAACAAAATATAAAATATTTCACAAAATAATATTCCTTGTCCAGAGATATGTTTGTGTGCCAATTTTGATAACAATTCATAAATATATAGCGACATTATCAGAAAAATAAATTCAACTTTAACTTATTCCACAGCAATATTTTTTTTAAGGTATATTTGGTTCTATCGCTATATTTTTGTCCAAATAATCTGCCCTTAGTTAAACATAGCCCAACAGTTATAAATTACTCTGTATAAGCAATATTTATTTTATTTTTAATCAATAATCACCGATTAAATAACAGTTTACAATATTATTTAATATCAACATCAACATCAAAAATTTGAACTCTAATGTAACCACATTCTCTCTGTATGTACCAAATTTCCCAGCCGTATAAACAGTTCAACCCGAGTACTGCAGAGGCTAAACATAATTTCAAAAAAGCGGCTATAGTAAATAAAGAGGACATTCTCCAAAATACTCCATTACCCTTTAAACGAGAAATAATCGCTCTGTATAACGATACTGCAAAAAAAACGTAACCCCGGATCGCCGCAAAAATACGTGCATAAAAACAATAAACGTCTGTCTGCGGAAGAGATAAAAGAAAGGCAAGGAAACATCGAAGAGAGGGTCGAACATATCAGGGTTGGACACGCGCCAAAATCAAACCACTGCTAGCAAAACAAATTAATGACTTAGAAGGAGATTTTATCTCAGACAACAGGCATACATTTTAAAAGGTAAAAATAATCAATATGTATTCTCATGTGTCAATGCATATCTATAGGGTGTTACAGATTACACAGAAATGTGTACCTAGGGTAGAAAATGAGGATGCAACTATACTAAGTAGCATAAATTAATTCATCTTATCGAATATGGTAAGTAAATACAAAGAATAAATAAAACCAAATCAGTACAACATGAAATGTTTTAATAAAAACTACAACTGGTTTCGATTACATTGGTCAATCATCCGGTCTAAAATAGAAAACTTTGCTAAATTTTACGTATTAAGGTAGGGTTTTAGAAATAATGGTTAAGGCTTAACCCAGGTTAGTTAGTCAAATAGTCAACTTTGTGTTGTGTAACAGGTGGTTAGTGTTGACTAGTATAGCTTAGACTAAAATTTATTAACTACCTAAAATTAGAAATTAAGCCATCAATAGTCAAACTATAATCTATAAAGAAGTATCAGAAAGTTATTTTTGAAAATTATAACAATTTTAAGAATACAACCAAGGTGTGATACTTTCAAAGTTTTAATTTTAAATGTGGGTAAATTATAGAGAAAAACAAACTTTTATTTCCACCTTTTTTTATTTTTGGATAACGTACTAGAGAAACATGGGCATAAAGACCTTCGCTTGCCACCTTATTATCCGTAGTTAAATCAAACAAAAAAATTTTGGGTGTTGGTTAAAAATCCAACTTTTCCGCTATTCGAAAATTTTGCATTACTTTTATTTATCCTTGCCCAAACGACAAGTGTTGGGTTGGCTATGGCTATGAAGCTACGATAATTAACCCGTCATTATTACTTTAAACAATTGTCATCTATTTTTGGTGGGTGTATTTATTGCAACGGCCAAAAACTACTAGACTATCCAGTCGTTCACAATTAAACCCTTTTTTATTCAGATTGTATTTATTTCTAGGCTGTTGCATTAGAGAGAAAACAGCTATTAATTAGAGGGAGAATTGAACTAGTATATTATATAACAAGTGTGGAAAGTGCAACATTTCGCACGAGTTGAAGTTTAGCACGAGTTTAGCGGCGAGTGTGAAAACTAAACGAATGCGAGAAATACACTTTCCAACGAGTTGTGTACACTATTTTTCCTACGACCACACACAAAATCCTTAAAAAAAACGTCTTTTTTAAATGAGAAAGTCAATTAAACCATATCACACATGTACTAAAAAGTATGTCACACACGTGTTGAAAAGAATATCAACGCATGTGTTAAAAATGAAAAGTAAAAAAAAATCCTCCAAAATATTTTTCATTTTGTAACAGTAGAAATAATAAGAACTAATACAATGTTTAAAAAATATTTATAACTAAAGCAGAACAAGAACTAATATAACAATATTTATAACTTAAGTAGAGATACTAACAGAATAGTTTATAAAAATTTACATCTAAAGTAAAGATAACTAATGGAATGGATAAAAAATATTTGTAACTAAACTAGAGATAACAAATATAATAATTAGAAAATGTTTGTAACTAAACTTTATGAACTGAATAATTATTAATAATTTTGTTTTACTTTTTTCTGAGACGTTATAAAAGTTAAAAGTAAAATTGTTATTATAACATTTACTAAATTGCAGTGGATTTTGTAATGTTGCATTATTATTATTATTATTTTTCTCAGTGGTTCCCTAATATATGTGTTTATTGTTTCTTGTGGATCTACATTAATTTGTTGCTGTATAGATGAAGTACACAAACTTGCACTGTATCTGGGTTGTGTAATTTCAGAATTTTGTTCAAAGTATTGTTCATTTTTTTTACATGCAACTTCTTCATTGAATATGCATGTGCTGGGAATAGTGTTCATTATTTCATTAGCTGTCATTATTCTATTAGTTGCAGAGTCATCTATGTACTGCTCGGCCATGGTAGAGGATTTCCATCCCCCGTGGTGCTTTAATACAGTAAGATCTGCTCCTCCATCTACCAAAATTGTTGCAGAAGAACGCCTAAAGGTGTGGCCAGTATATTGTTCTGGATTCGGAAGATTTAAAAACTTTGCCACTACCTTTGGCACAGTGCCTATTTTGTTTATACCCACTACTTGTTGGGTGCATTTTTTATTTTTATAATTAAGAAAATACCTTAGTTGAGTGGTTGGTGGCCTAATATTGGCATATTTTTTAAACATGGTATAAAACGGTCCAGTAATCGTGAATTTTCTGGATGCTTGGTGTCTTGTGTTATCTATTTTTATCACAGCTGCTGTACCCAAATCCTCTATATTGTTTATAGTCAACTGTGTGAGATCCTGCTTTCGGCATGATGCAGATATTCCAAGGATAAGTGCAACCTTAAATAATAAAAAATACTCACACATTGAACAAAATAATAGATATTAAACTTCCTTATGTTTGTAAATAAATATAATTCATCTGGAGATGTTTTTATAAAATTATTTATTTCTTATTGCGACAGGACTTTGGTTTTTTTGGTTTATAGCCATCACTTTTTGTCTTTAAGAATACCTTTAATTTTAAGTACTTAGAAATATCTACATTGTGTTCAATAGACAGAGTAGTTCTCAACATTGAGTACTGTGTCCACAAAGTCGAACTTTGTACTTTTGATGATAATTCATTCATATAGGCCAGTTGAACCTTTTCAGAAAACGAACTCTTTATTTGTTTCCTTTGTCTCCATTTAATGAATTGATCATAAGCATATTGATATTTTACTCTGGATTTAGCAGGCAACAATTTGAGCAACGTGTTTTAAGCAGCTTCTGCTATTCCTTGCGAGCTCGGTACAATTTTACAATAAAATAAAATTTTACAAAATAACTGCTTGTGTGTTTGACAATTAATACAACAGCCTACTTAATGTAATTATTCAAATTTTTAAACGTTAAACTTACCTGTTGGCTATAGTATAATCACAATAGCCATGAAAAATAAGTTTTGCTTCACTTTCTTTTAAATGCATTAACCAGTAATCTTTATAACACTTAATTTTAAAGTTTGAATTATCTTGTAGACACTAGTATGTATTTGAACACAAATCACAATAAACTTTAAATATTTTCAAACTAATAGACACCTACAGAAAGGTGTATTGTAAATACTAACATAAACATAACCTCAACAATTTACATTGTCGTATTTTAAACCGAAAATAATACTATAGAAAAGAAGAAGAAAATTATTTTCTTTCCAGAGTTACCTTTATAGAAAATTTTGTTTCAATATTCGATAAATAATAGTGAGTAAACATATTTTATTATTATTTTATAATTTTAAAAACCTATGTAAAAAACTTTATTGCTCATTTGATATTATATAAAAATTTGTAAAGACAATAATAATGATAACTTTGACGTACATGTCACAGGTCATAGGACGATATTTTTTTACTTTTCAATACATGTGTCTTTTGCTATTTTTCAATACGTGTGTGATATATATTTCAGTATGCGTGTGATATAAGCTACTTTCTTAAAAACAAATAAGTGTGCAAACTATCATTTTCGTATGTGGTCGTAGGAAAATGCGTTTTACATATGAAACAAATATTTACTTTTATTACGCTTGCTTTGTACTGCTGTCACACTAGCATTAAGAATGCAAATATACTTCCCAAATATAATTTTAAAAGCCTTTTATGCGCTTTATAACCTTATTAAATGCGTATTTGTTAAGTAATTGATGATTTAATTTTTTTCTTTAGTTTAGCTGAATTCGGTTATGGAGAAACTGCTGCCATGGGAACGCTTACCATGGTAACGACTAAATAAAAACCCAAATCCCTTGGTGAGGAAATGCGTAGTTGCAAAGTTATTGATAATTTTATTTAATTTTAGTTTAGCTAAAACTGTAAAACTGTTGCCATAGGAACGTTTGTTATGATAACGAGCAAACCAAACTACGTGCTGGTTCGACGTTTCGAAATCCACGCCCGTCAGAACGTCGATCGGGTGCGCTTCGCTTGCGATACATTTATAAAAATATTAAGTCACTGATATTTATTTTTACTCTTAAGTTTTTTAAATGGGCGCCCGATTGTCTCTTTGTAAATATTCGTGTTTTTATATTTATTTAGTTTAATGAATCCAAGTTCGGTAAAAGAAAAAGGACGCATTGTAGAAAGTCACTGGGTTTTTGGACTGACTATTAAAGCTACATACTGGTTTGCATAAGAAAGTGCATTTTTCTCATGAACTTTAAGTTTTTATTTAGTTGTTACATAGACAAGTATTTGTATCTGTAACGTGTGGAGGGTAAGTTACCCTACGGCACTTAGGCCTCATTAGGCCTACAGATTTAATGAAGTTGACAACATCGCCA
>OV651817.1:41091384-41106376 GCA_927349885.1 Psylliodes chrysocephalus
CATAAAAATGGGTATTTGGATAGTTCGATTGTTTTAGGTAAGTAACCTACTATAATAATATTTTTTTAATTTATAAGTAAACGTTTTCTTTCAAATAAAAATGCCAGTTTTTAAATTTCATTTAAAAAAAAATAACACTATAATTACTTTAGAGCTGGGTAAAGGGGGCTACGTTTTTATATAAATAATATTTTATATATTTAAAACAATTAATAAATTAGATAAATATTGATGGTGTAATTAAAATGCAAATATTAAAACTAAGTAACCAGTATGTTCTAACAAACTTAAGAAAATTATATTTTTTGTGATTTACCCTTACTGGATTAAATTAAAAAAAAAAGTCAAAAAAATCACGTCATTAGGTTTGAAGGTATTATGATGATTTGTTTTACAATATAATGACAGACCTCTTTTTTGCAATACACGCCAATTAAAAATAAATGTACCTGAAATTAGGAGAAACAGAATGTAGCAGTGTTTTCAGTCAATCTTGCGAAATGTCAGTGTAAAGTTTGTTAGGAATGCAACGACAATTTAATGAAAATTATTTTGGTTGTTGAAATAATAATTTATTATTATTAATAATTTCCTTACAAATCATGCAAATTTCACTTAACAAAATCCTCCCGAAATAAGACTCGAGTTGGGTCTCGCGGTATTTTGAGGATGATTGTGATTTGTGAAGATTTCATGAATAATTTTCAAGAAAACCAAAACATGTTCTCACAATATTTTCAACCTTGTGGTATTATCCTTAACAACTTATTATTTTATAATTTGAGTTTTTCTGACATGTGTTACTATCTGTCACGAATCCATCTGTCAAGTTTATAAATAAAATTTTTGTCATTTTGTATGCTGTTGCGAAATTATTATTTTAAAATGATAGTTCGATTCTATTTTCTGTTAATTTATTTTTCAATTGTGATTTAAATTAAATAATTTTTGGTGAGTTTGTGAAATAAGTTCAAATTTTCAAAAAGTTCGAAAATCAAAAGTTCAATTGGAAAATGTTTTGAAAAATTAAAAAGTAATAAAAGATCGAAACCAAAACAAATCTAAATTGAAACAAATGATTGAAATCGTATATGATAGAAATCAAATATAATCGAAATTACATATATTCGAAAGTTCTGTTACACTGGTTTTGGTAACTTAATTTATTAACAACTCGACTTTTACAATTCAACTATCAACTACTAACATTAACGTACAACGTCTATTATCTAACAGTGAACATTTATTGTGATAGACCTTTAGATTGGCATTTCTTAATCTGACAATTACTTCTTTAAAATTATCATATGTTTATCTAAAGTTTTTGACATAATCATTATATAATCGGGATATACTAGACAAGTTTTCAGGTTAATCATTTCAGAACCATTTCCATAAGTCCTTCAAAGGTAGCTGAGGCATTGCAGATACCCAACGGGAGAACCTGGAGTCTGGATATTTCCGCTCCCAGTTAAAATAGCTGTTTTGTCTCGATCGTCAGTGTGTATTTCTACTTGCCAGTATCTGCTCTTTAGTCTAGCGTAGAAAACCATTTTACACCTGATACATTGTTTAGTATGTCGTCTATTCGGGGGACAGGATAGCGGTCTTTTTGCGTTATCGAATTAATCTAATTTTCTATAGTTTACACAGAAACGATTAGATTCATCTTTCTTAGTTACTAAGACCACACAACCACTAAAATCAGGGACCAGAAGCTTCTTTAATAGTATTTGCTTCCAGCATGTCTTGTATCATATTTGCTACTGTTTCTGTTTAGCAAATGGGGATCTTCTGGGTATTTGCTGTATTGGCCTTGAATCGCCGCCGGTATAAATTATATGCTGGAAAATACTGGTACACCCCGTAGATTTTTCCTTTCTCAAAAATTTATTTGGTATTAATAAATTGTTTTCTTAGTTCTCCAGCTGTTAAGTGGTTATCATTTTTAACGAGCTGTTTCACAAAGCTGGCGTCAACTGTGTTAATTGTGGTGGCTTTCCCCGTAGAACCATCTTCGCATTTGGTTATTTTTTCTACCGGTGTACAGAGCCCTAATTTTTGTCCTTTGTTTAATTTGATTGGTCCTTTCGATAAATTCAAACCCTTACTGAAATCTTACTTTGAGACATCTAGCTACCAGAATTGCTTCACTCACATTTTCTTTAGTTTTCACAATGCACACATGTAAGCCGTGTGGATTTCCACTTAGTCTCGCCGAGACAACAGCTTCAGAATTTTGGGGTACTTCTATATCTTCTTCCACTAGAACCTTTATCGGAGTCTTTTCCTCTGAATTTAGGACAATTTCCTCGTTTCCAATTACCAAGATCTTGTTTTGAAGGTCGATTATAAACTAATTTTGCATAATATCCATGTCAATGTTACACTAATCCTTAATATCGTCCACCAGACATAAGTGTTCTATCAGGGTAATATTAAACTGTATGGTTGCCTAGAACAGGAGTAATGTGCCCAATAGC
Source organism: Psylliodes chrysocephalus (assembly GCA_927349885.1). Lineage (NCBI taxonomy): Eukaryota > Metazoa > Arthropoda > Insecta > Coleoptera > Chrysomelidae > Psylliodes > Psylliodes chrysocephalus. Next base: position 41,093,868 of record OV651817.1, read on the forward strand.
TATTTTAAGCTTTTTTAAGTTGGTCGTAGTTATTTGATGCAGGATCCCTGTTCGAACAAAATACTTGGTTGCACCAGTATCAATGACGTAGGTGGCTTTTTGGTTGTCGATATACCCATTGACCAATAAATTTTGTTTTTTTTAAGGTGTAGGTGTGAATTTTGGGACCCTCTGTTAAAGCCGACACCTGTTACGTAGTGGCTAGGTGGGGGCGACCGGCTTCTCCAGGAGATATATATGCTTATATTATTTCTTGTTTGACTTCATGACGGACTTCGGAAAGTTGTTTTAGGTGAATTTCTGTGTCCATTCCCTGATTCTAGATTTATAGAACGAGCTCCGCTTCTACAGGTGTTTTAATGGTGTCCGATTTTTTTTTAATAGAAGCGTCTTCTGCTTTAATTTTGTTGCATATTTTGCAGGATGTTTAAGATTTGTGTAAAAGTAGTTTAAAGGATAATATTAGTAGTGGCCTCTTCAATGTTCTGGAATCTATTTTCTCTCTGATTTGCACGAAAAGATCTAGATATAATTTTTGCTGCTTCATATTGCTAGGCTGAAATCAGTGTCTCACTCAGCATCTTGCGGTGTTGCAGCCAAAAATTCTGCTGCATTTCCACATCTTGCAATTTATCAATGAATGCCTGTGTGCCAATTTGTTCTAGAAAATCCTTGGGCGCCTGTGAATGAGGCAGATGCAGCAATCTATTTATATCGGCCTTGAATTTCTGTAGACTTTCATTAGGTTTCTGACCACGAAACCATTAGCTGGCTTTAGAATACCTGTTTTATATGCTGCTGGCCAAACCTTGTTTCCAAATCTTGGACGAAAGATGAATAACTTAGTTCTTCTTGAAGAAGTAAATGTAAAACGGTTGCTGCCTGTTTATGCAGCTTTAAATTAAATTCCATACGTTTTCCATGTCGTGGGTGAATTAAGTGTCTTGCTAATATGGTTTAATGTAACTGTGGTTTGAATGTGGCTTGGTTCGGCTATAGATAAAGAAGAGGTAGTGTTTTCAGCTTCAATGATGCCGCTTTGAATTTGTTATAGGAAAAGTCTCAAATTGAAAAAAACCCTTATGTTTATGACAAACTATGACCCTACACGCTACATTTTTTGTAAGATTTTAACTATACAGTCCATCAAGTCTGTCCATACCTTACCGTAAAGTGTTTGATCTAACTCACATCTGGCCTCTCCTCTTTTCTCTAATGTGAAGATGAAAAGTGAAATGGGCTGATTAAATCTTAATTTTAGATCAGAACTGTGACTTTTGGCATGCAAGCCATATAGCCACTTCTACTTTGGACCTAGGCTGGAGCAGACGTGTATGTGTATACATAAAATTCTATTAACAAAGTGAGGTTAATAGTCCAATCAAATAGACCTTTAAATCAAAATTTTGACGGAAATACAGGAATTTTTGATCTGTCACTTTAGAGTATTTAAAAACGATATGTAAAAAAAAATTGTTTTTCAGGCACCGGCAAATGTCAAAAAACAAGCAAATAAAGTGTTTTTTTAAGGTTATTTAAAAACGGTAGGTGCTAGAAAAAAAAGTTCCTTATAAAAATTGTAAAGGATAAAGTTTTACATAAAAATGATATTTCACATTTTTTTCTATTATTAAAACTGACAAAGTTAGGGTGGTTAGAAATTAAGAAGAGATATATATGACTTGAAAAAATCATAGCCAGATAAAAAATTCAATGATTTTGTAGTTTCTTTTTATTATTTACTCTTTTAACAAAATTATTTTTTTTTAAGTTATAACAATTTAAATTTTTATGGTAAAATAAATTTATTAGCTTGACTGACATGAAAAATATGAAGAGAAAACTAATAAAAACGACATCCCGACAGTCTGGTCTCCACTTGAATTTTCATTAAATAAATAAAAATAAAAACAAATAAAAAAGAACTAAAAAATATAAACAAAAAATAAAAATTAAAAAAATAAAAAACAAAAAAAATAAATAAAAATAAATAAAAATAAATAAAAATAAATAAAAATAAATAAAAATAAATAAAAATAAATAAAAATAAATAAAAATAAATAAAAATAAATAAAAATAAATAAAAATAAATAAAAATAAATAAAAATAAATAAAAATAAATAAAAATAAATAAAAATAAATAAAAATAAATAAAAATAAATAAAAATAAATAAAAATAAATAAAAATAAATAAAAATAAATAAAATAAATAAAAATAAATAAAAATAAATAAAAATAAATAAAAATAAATAAAAATAAATAAAAATAAATAAAAATAAATAAAAATAAATAATAATAAATAAAAATAAATAAAAATAAATAAAAATAAATAAAAATAAATAAAAATAAATAAAAATAAATAAAAATAAATAAAAATAAATAAAAATAAATAAAAATAAATAAAAATAAATAAAAATAAATAAAAATAAATAAAAATAAATAAAAATAAATAAAAATAAATAAAAATAAATAAAAATAAATAAAAATAAATAAAAATAAATAAAAATAAATAAAAATAAATAAAAATAAATAAAAATAAATAAAAATAAATAAAAATAAATAAAAATAAATAAAAATAAATAAAAATAAATAAAAATAAATAAAAATAAATAAAAATAAATAAAAATAAATAAAAATAAATAAAAATAAATAAAAATAAATAAAAATAAATAAAAATAAATAAAAATAAATAAAAATAAATAAAAATAAATAAAAATAAATAAAAATAAATAAAAATAAATAAAAATAAATAAAAATAAATAAAAATAAATAAAAATAAATAAAAATAAATAAAAATAAATAAAAATAAATAAAAATAAATAAAAATAAACAAAAATAAATAAAAATAAATAAAAATAAATAAAAATAAATAAAAATAAATAAAAATAAATAAAAATAAATAAAAATAAATAAAAATAAATAAAAATAAATAAAAATAAATAAAAATAAATAAAAATAAATAAAAATAAATAAAAATAAATAAAAATAAATAAAAATAAATAAAAATAAATAAAAATAAATAAAAATAAATAAAAATAAATAAAAATAAATAAAAATAAAAATAAATAAAAATAAATAAAAATAAATAAAAATAAATAAAAATAAATAAAAATAAATACAAATAAATGAAAATAAATATTTTTTTTTATTTTATTCGTTTTTATTTATTTATTTTTTATTTTAATTTTTATTTTTATTTATTTTTATTTATTTTTATTTATTTTTATTTATTTTTATTTATTTTTATTTATTTTTATTTATTTTTATTTATTTTATTTTCTTTTACATTTATCTTTCTATTTTTATTTATTTTTGTTGAATTTTATTTTTTAATAATTTCTATTTTATTAATTTACCTATTTTTATTTAATTTTTTTTAATATTTGTCATTTTATTTATTTTTATTTTAAAAAAATTTCTTAAAAGAAATTGATAATTTTCTGAGTAAATAATAAAAAGAAACTAGAAAGTCATTAAATTTTAAGCTCGCTGTGATTTTTCCAAGTATATCTCCTCTTAATTTCTAACCACCCTAACTCTGTCAGTTTTAATAATAACAAAAAATGTCAAATACCATTTTTATGTAAATCTTTATGCTTTACAATTTTTATGAATAACTTTTTTTATAGCACCTACCGTTTTTAAATAACCTGAAAAAAACACTTTATTTTTTGTTTTTTGACATTTGCCGGTGTCTGAAAAACCAAATTTTTTTACATATCGTTTTCAAATAATCTTAAGTGACTTATATCAAAAATTCCTGTATTTCCTCCAAAATTTTGATTTAAAGGTCTATTTGATTGGAATATAAATTCAAACGTAAGTGCCAGTGAAGTAACAGAGCCCCAGAGCTCCGGTACCAAATTGTTTTCCGACGCGCAGTCGCGAATATTTTGTAGTGTTCGTACGTCAACGTAGATAAGGGCCCCAAACCTGCGCGTAGACGTAAGAAAACAGTGAAATCTCCGCGCATTGCTACTAGAATCTTAACCGGACATAGTTACGCGTGCGCAGTGTACTTCCCGGTCTTTTCCGGAGTATTTGTTATCTATTTGAACTATATTAGTCAAAAATATGACTGACACCCAAAAACAAAAGTTGGAAAACCAGTGAAAGTTTCTCGTGACACCCGCCGTCCTTTCTCGGGGTTCCGCGGTAGGTAATCGAGAGGCCCAAACGAGTTTATAAGGCTAATTCTTGCGCGCCAAGAATCAGCCTTTTTTTATAAGAAATCTACTTTCTACATACTTTCTAATTGTTCGGTCGCTACACAAACATGGCAGAGGACATGTCTAATGAAGAATTGGAACACAACATGAAAAACCTATCCAAGTCCATCATAAGTACTGAACTAGAAATCGAACTGACAGGGAAATTAACAAGAAAACGATCAGTCAGTAGATCCCCAGAGCTAGCAAGAAGGCACTCTCTGGCCTCAGAATCACCAGAAAAAGACGACGAAATCGATTTTGCTGAAACGGCCAGCAGTAAACGAAAGAGGTTTCAGAGAAATCCAAAAAGAGAGACCTTAAAATAATGGTAGATGACCATAGCAAAAATACGGGGAAAATCAGATAAACCTAAGGAACCAACACCCGACGATGAAGAGAAAACACGACTGGAAGAGGAGAAAAAACAGAAACTGGAAGAATAAAGAAAGCAAAAATTGGAAGAAGAGAAAATACAAAAACGAGGAAGAGCGTAAAGAATCTGGTAAGAAAATAATAAGACGAAGAGGCGCGGGAAAAAACTAAAAGTGCGGTAAATAGTGCGAGAGTAAGTGCCACAAAATCCCAGGTGAGTGGAGAGTCTAAAAAACCCGACAAAGACACAACACGGCAAACAACATGAAAAAGATCAAACAACAAATCAAAGACGCAGTTACAAGAAAAACACTCTAGGGAAAAGGAAAAATAGCCTTCTCAATAAAGGAACAAAAGACGGTACTAATAGCGGTAGACGATATTTCGAACATGTACACTGACATACTGACACTACTCCTAGTGCAGGAAAATGAAATTAACACTTTACAAAAGGAAAACTACGAACTAAAACAGAACAGATCACACATACAAAAGACAAAAATGACAAACATAGACACAGACATAGACAACAAATTAAAAATCGTACAGAAAGAAATCATAAAGGCACTAAAAGACAACTCACTAGCAGGTAACACGACTTTGACAGCGGCAACAACAAATGCTACTCCCTGACACCAACAAATACAACATCGACTGGTTTTCCGGCCTTAGGGCAAAGAACCTACGCCCAATTGGCGAAAAAACCCACGAACGCAAACCCTGAACCTAATAAAGAGAAAAAGACATGGACGACACTGGAACCGTATAAGAAATTCGATACGGTAATAAAACTAAAAGAAGGAAAACAAGGCGACACATTAACAGAATTGAAAAACTTATTAAATCCAAAGACATTGAAGGAACCCAAATAAGACATACACGGACAGCCATAGTACTAACATCGCTAACAAAGGACAAACAAGACGACATAATAAGACGAACACAGACATCCGCAAAACTAGACATAAAAGACGGGACAAGACATAACGAACCGACAATTATTTTGACCGGAATCAGAAAGGGACCAACACATGACGAACTGACGGACGGCCTCAAACTAGAGAATGACGATTTAAATGACAATTTTGGAGACAGGCTAAAACTCTTGACAGTAGTATCGACGAGACCTTGCAGGAATCCATATAAAGAAAACGCCTACGTAAGAGGACCGACGGACATTATAAAATACTTACTAAAGACGGAAAAGATATACCTAGACTTTCAGACTATTTACATCAACGATGCCACACAGCTAGACCTATGCTTCAGATGCTGTCGATACGGCCACGTATCGAAGCACTGTAGGGAACAGACAGCGACTTGTTGCAAATGCAGAGACGAACACGACGGTAATACATGCAACAAAGATACGGACAAATACAACTGTGTGAACTGCGAGAGACTCAGACTAATACCTAGAAGACATCAAGCCAGAGACACAAACTGCCCAATATACGAGAGAAAACTAGACGAGGCACGGGTACAAACATCTTACAACTAACAGGACACACAAATAGCAACCCACAAACAGGCTAAACAACACACACACACACACACACACACACACACACACACACACACACACACACACACACACACACACACACACACACACACACACACACACACACACACACACACACACACACACACAACACACACAAACAAACACACACAAACAAACACACACAAACAAACACACACACACAAACAAACACACAAAAACAAACACACACAAACAAACACACACAAACAAACACACAAAAACAGACAGACAAGACAATACAAAAAGGGTTCCAAAAATGAATTTTATACAATTTAATATGGGTCGCGGTATTCAAGCGGCCGAGCAACTAATCCGCAAAATGATAGAAAACGACACAGACATTGCATTAATACAAGAACCCGCACACACACTTACCGGACAACTCGACTACGACATAATAAACAAAACCAACAAAGCTCCGATCTTACTACACAAAAAATGGACGGACAAAACCATCACACATACACACATGATAGACACAAACACAACAACAATCACAATTAACACAAAAAGGACGAAAACAAGAATTATCAACATATACGACGAACCAGGTGGAGACACAAACAACAGACTAAACAGACACAAAACAACATAGAAAACACTAGAATAAAAATCATTTTAGGGGGGACATGAATGCTAAAAACGAACGCCAGCTGGGGAGGCACAACGACCGACTTAAGAGGGGGAAGACATCATGACTTGGGCAATACAACACGACATGACGATCAACAACACACACGACAGCCCACAGACATTCAATTCAAACCGAGGGAAAAGCTAGGTAGACCTCACAATAACACGACAAATAGACATACAAGACTGGGACGTATCAAAGGAAGACACACCAAGGGACCACCAATACATTACTTTCAATTCAGACAAAATTAACAACCACAATACAAAAACAAACAAAACAAACAAAACAAAAATCAACATACACAAGATCGATCACAACAAACTCCAAAGAGACAAAGACAACACAGACTGGACAAACACAAACACATGACTTTGCAAAACTCACACAATCAAAAATACAAAAATACCTTGTAAATAACACCAACAACAGCAATAACACAACAAAAAGCAAAGCCATATAAAGATGGTGGACAACAGATCTAGACCAAGCAAGACAAAGCGCGAAAACAAACGATACCAGACAGAGCAAAACGCACAACTAAGACAGATTAAACACGACGCTTACATCAGACAAAGGCGGAGCTACAAGACAAAAATTAAAGACTGTAAACGACAATTACTGCGAAAAATACTCAAAAACAATGACCCATGGGGAGTAGCTTACAAAATTATTAAGAACAACAAAAGCAATACAAATATCTTTGCTACAATTAAGACAGAAGACGGTACATGGACAAAAGACAGAACAGATACAATAAAATATCTACATAATAAATACTTCCCCACAGATGACGCAGACGAAGACACACAGGAACAACAGACACTCAGACTAAACATGTACAATTTCGAAAACCACGAGCCAGAGCCAGAAATTACAAAAACAGAAATTACAAACACATTAAAAGACATGAAAACAAACAAAGCGACAGCAATAGACGGAATAAACAAAGAGGGACTAGAACAAATTAACGACATAAAATCGGACATACTACACAACCTATACAATAATTGTTGGATAAACGCAACATTCCCTAAGACCTGGAAGGAAGACGACATGGTGTGGCTAAAAAAGAAAGACGGGGGATGAAGACCAATCTGCCTTCTATCACCTATGGGGAAACTACTCGACAAAATACTGGCAAGACGACTAACATACAACCTAGAAACGACAAACGGACTAAACGACAGACAATACGGCTTTAGAGGAGGCAGAACTACAGTAGACGCCATTACAAACGTGACAAATAAAATTAAAAATAACATAAAAGACAAAAGACACACACTGGCAAACACACTTAACCTTGAGAACGCTTGTAACACAGCCTGGACGCCAAAAATCGCAGAAATGCTACAGAGATGAAACATACCACACAAACTGGCAACAACACGTATAAACTTTCTGACAAACAGAAAGACAAATACGAACAGAGGACATAACGAACAAAACAGATAGAGGTTGCCCTCAAGGATCCAGTCTAGGTCCCATATTATGGCTATTATAGAAGACTGGTTCGACACGACAGAGACAATAACGACAGACATCAACCTATACCAAGCCTACGCAGACGATCAAATCATCATTTTAGGGGGGACAACATTGAGACAGTTAGAAACTAAATGGCAAGCGACATGGAAAAAATGCGTAGGCTAAGCCACACAAAATAAACTAACATACAATACGACCAAGACAGAAATAATGTTTATACCACACAATAACAAAACAAGACCACTAAGACTTAAAAACGGGACACAAAATCTAGAATTAAAGGAACACATAACATATGTGGGACTCACAATCGACACAAAAATGACATACATAGAACATATAAAACGGACAAGACAAAAAACGACAGAAATTGCGAACAAACTTTACGCTATAACAGGACGAAATTGGGGACGCAGACCGGACATTCTCCGATACATGTATGAGCATGGGATAAAACCCATGGTCTTATATGGATCGGAGGTGTGGGGACAAAGATACAAAGACACTAGAATAACCAGACACTTACACGCGACAGAAAGACCATTCCTGCTACGTATTACAAAAGCTTACAGGACGACATCCAACATAACCCTACCAATACTAGCAGGAGTCACACCACTGGCAGCAGACGCAGGAGCTAGCCACTTTACATACACGACACTACACGACGAAATAGACTAAAACAGAATCAAAACCATAGACAAGGCCCATCCGGCATACAGACACTTACAAACAGGAGACAACGGCCACACCATAGACACACTGATACACACGAACGCCAGCATTAGAGGAAACTCAATAACAATCGCGACAACAATACAAAATGACCACATCCACACAGACATCAAGACAAAAGTAGATACGGACAAAGACATAAACACACTCGAAATGCTGGCAGTAGTAAAAACAGTAAAATACATCGAAAACAACATAGACACTTACAGAACACAAAACATACAAATCTGCACAGACTCGACCAACACAATAGACGCTCTAAGGAAAACAACCACAAGATTTAATCAGCTCATTTCACTCTAAATCTTTACATTAGATAAAAGAGGACAAAAGAGGAGAGGCCAGATGTGAGTCAGATCGAGCACTTCTCATTGAGTTTTGGACTGAATCGATGGAATGTACACTGTATAGTATAATAAAAATCGTAGCGTGTAGGACCTCCTTAAGATAATAAATATTTTTTATTTATAGCGTGTAGGGATTCCTTAAGAGACAAAATAGTTTTAATAAGTTGAACGTTAAAATGTTAATACAGTTTAATTTATTGCATTTCATAATCGTAACACAACTGTTGGTGGCACAAATACCTGTGTGTTTTTAAAGAAACCTTTGATCGGTGGCACGTTTACCGGTACTCTTTTCTAGACAGGTATATTTTGTGGCATGTTTACCTCCGCCCGTCTCAACGTATAATTATTCTTTTTTTCCTTTTAAATGGCAGTTTGGATTTACTCCGGAGATGTTCATAATTATCACGGACGTGACATCTCGGTTTTTGTCAGTCATAGCCAACATAGAAACATATTTTTTTTTATCACGCTTCATATGTTAAAAATAATTTAGTAGTTTAGTTAAATTTTATATATTTTATTTTATGAACGTATTCACACAATAGATATTATTACATTTTTCGATATTCCTAAAAATAAAATAAATAAAAAATTTTCCTTAAATATTTAATTAGTAATAGTAAAAACATATATCTTGTTTGTTTCAGGAAATGAAAAATTAGAGTGCCTAACAAATAATTTCAAAATAACAGACGATCGGGGATCGTTACTGTTTTCAGCCGACAAAAGAGAAGTCCTAGTTGGCTCTGAAATGCTTCGGGTGGTCGGCGAAGGTGGTACCAAGTTCAGTGGATCAGTTCAAACAAATTTGGTACGGGCTGAGGCTGGACATGAACTAAGGTGAGTTTATTTGTTTGTTATAACTACCGGAACACTACAATATAAACGTTTACATTAGTATCCACAAAGTAATAATTTTAAGTATTTACCTAGATATAAATCCTCAAGGTGGGTATTCAATAGATTAATTTATTCTAAACCAGCCGATCTGACGAAGCGCGTACAAACGAACCGAATAATTTTTTTTTAGAAAACACGATTTGTTTCCAAACTTAGTGTATGTAAAATCGTCGAGTGTTATTTTCCCGAAAAATACTATTTTAGCCGTTGGCCCCTTTTTCATTATTCAAACCAATACCAAGTACAAAGGAAACGAGTAAAAGGAAAATATGGACAGGGCGTTTATTTTTACGGTTTCAAAATGGGATATGGACAGTATCTGTAGAAATTGCGGGATTTCTACAATATTTTAATAAACGCCAAACCTGTCAAATGGTTAGAAATAGCGTCAGCTGTAATCGAAAGTAACCGCCTTGCTTCTGTAACTTGGTACCCTCAGCAGCTAAGCCAGAACAACTTTTCTTTTCACTTGCCTTCCTTCTGATGCAACCGTGATGAGTGTATGCTTCAATTTTCTGTAAATGTTTAACTTCTCAAAAGTAGTTTTTGTTTCTTAAATTTCTCAGAATAACCTCAAAAATAACCAAAGTGCTTTAGAAACTTTAACTAACTACTCATCCAACTATTAAAAATGACTGGATAAAAGTTCCTTCTACTACCGGATGCCATTTTGAATTATCTAGCAGGAACTATACCCGATAAATTACAGGGTTGCCGGTCAAACATTGTGTTCTACCTACTGTTTTTTTATGTACAGTTGTATTACTTTTAGTGCCAATTGGTTACATTTTGAACATTTAAATTTATATATAGAACTGACTTTATTACGTTTAATAGCTGTGTCGGGTAAACGTTTAATATTTATAACGTCTTAAATGGTGGGTTGTAAATAGTTCCTTCCAACTCGACTTAACTGATTACTGAAAATAAGAAAACATTGTAACCGACAGGTTGTTCTTTTATTTTTAATATTTTTATTTCATCCACAGATTGTGACGTTACTTACTGGTCGTACAAAGCTGCAACTTGACTTATTTTTATTTATGCTTCTCACTTGGTACTACTAGTCACTATCAAATGTAGGTAGGAGAACATTCAGTTAAAATGTTGAGCACATTTGTAATAATCGAATTAAATTCGGTTTTGAGCTTACATTAAATTGTAATTAGATGAAACAAAATGGATTCTATGTATTTTGAGGTGATCTTTTTGAAATATGGCAAAACAAAATGTAGCAGTTTTTCGAAAGTGCCGAAATTTTGGATTTTGTCAATTTTTCAATTTTGCGCATGCGCATGTCGCAAATAAATCATTATTTTTTAAACGCAGTTTACGACAATTGAAAGCTTGGAAAAAATGTCAATTTTTATGTATCTTAAGAAATTTTTATCGGATGCACCGTTCTCGCGGTATGGACGATTGAAATTTGTTTAGTATTTTGAGGCGGCGAAGGTCGAAAAATTGAATTTGTTAAATGTTTAAACACTAAATTCTTCATAACTTTGGTAAAAATTAAGATATTTGAAGAAACAAAAATTCGTTTTGAACTTAAGGGATGTGACTATTGATTTTAAGAAGGGGGCAAGAGAAATCCCAAAATTGGGCATATGGCGGAAGGGCAAAGTGTACCGCAAGCCTACTTTCATTGTTTGCCTATAACGGCCAAACTATTTAAATTTATTTAATGCCACTTACAGAGCTTACTCTTAAATATGAAATCTTATACGTGTGTGAATTTTACCAAAATCATATTATAATTGGCCAAGATATCAAACAATTTAACAAATTTTTTCCCTAAAAAAAAACTAAATTTTTTTTCGTAAGTTTGAAGTGGCACAAAAATACCAAAAATGCACCCAATGACTTAAAACTTTTTTTTTTGAATACTCTATTATGTCTAGAATACGATTACATTACGGAAAATTCTGCAAAAATATTTTATCTATTTTTTTGACCACTGTTCATTAAGTGACGACCAAAAAACACGGTTTTTGAGAAAAGTTGCCTAAAATTGACGATTTTTAGTTTTTTTGTCTAAAAATTAAGCAAACCCAAATCTCATGTCTTCTGAATGTGTATACAAACTTTAAAGTGTGTATGTTTCTTCTAAGTTCTAGAATTCTCCCGACAAAAGTCCCATTACACGCGCTCCGCGGGATCCAAAACTCATGCGTTTCTGTAATTTGATTTTTTGTGATTTCCAGTTTTAAATTTCTTACATACCTAAATTTATTAGGTCTAAAATTTATTAAATTGTATTTTACTGACTTGTT
>OV651817.1:41106876-41124376 GCA_927349885.1 Psylliodes chrysocephalus
TTGCGGGTTTGTAGGAATAACGCTAATTACATTTATATGAGGAAGACCGCAGCCACAGGAAATTATCACCATTGTGTTGGCTTTGTTCAGGACGGACTTGCAAGAATAGTAGGCCCGAAACGGCTAAAGTTTTCACGTTCAACACATTTTGGATGTTTGCATGAGGTCATATACTACTTAATTACGTAAAACTAATATTGCTATTAAATTAGTTTACAACATGGCATTTTTAAATATCTTTTTGCTGGGTGGGCATCTATTAATAATTATTATACTATAGACCACGTATAAATTTTTTAAACATGAGAATAAATTTGGAAAACCATAATAATATTCCCAAAATGAGATATTTACTACAGTAAAATCTACCTATAACCAACACAGAGTAGCACATTGGTGACATTGGAGTTTACGGGGGCAGGATAAAATAATTTCAGCAACGGGCCATTTTAATAGTTTACATTATGTACATTTTAATTGCATACAAAAAATATTTTGTTTAATCTGAAGAGTGGTCTACACGACATTCCAATTAATACCGTAGGCCGTTCATTCCGTAAAAGGTTAATTTGCCGTTAGCTATATAGGGTATTCGACCAATAATGCTTTACCCCAGAAAGCTTTTATTAATTGATGTATTTTGATATAGGCTCCTCGACACCCTCAACAGCCGACTCAATAATGACAGTCACTACACAAAAGCGTATGCAGATGATCTGGTCATTCTACAAACAGGGAATTTTAAGAACATACTCTGCGAAAGAATACCAGTAGCTCTCAAAATTATAGAACAGTTCTTGAAGGACCATTCACTGTCTATCAATCCCAAGAATATGAAATTGCCCTTTTTACAAGGAAAAATGCAAAAATTTAACTAAGACATCCCGAACTCCCTGAACACAAAACTAAACTATGCAACAGAGGTGAAATAGCTAGGTCTCACCTTTGACAGCAAGTTACCATGGAACTCACACTTAGAAAACAGAGCCAAAAGAGCATATATTGCTTATAAACAATGCCGCCAAACCGTCGGGTGCACCTGGGAATTTTTGAGCTATGTTAACATACCGTGCAGTTGTCTGCTTCAAGCGATCGTAAACTCCATCTCACCAAAATATATCTTCCATGGGAAAAATAAAGTTATAACAGAATAAATAGAAGAGCCGAAAGTGGTAGGTGCGATATATATTTACACCGAAGGTTTTAAAACAAAACAAGGCTCAGTATGTGGAATATACTCCAGATCCTTAAAACCTAAATATAAAATTGGCTCTAAGCAACAGAGCCAGCGTAATTCAAATAGAGCTCACGGGATTTTCATAGCAGTAAAAGAAATCTTTAGAAATAATAATACTGGACGGAACATGCTCATATATACAGATAGCAGACAAGCACTAATTACTTTGAAGATATTACGAATTTACTCAGGGTTAGTACCAAAATGTCACGAAACTTTGGCCGAAGTATCCATCAACAATGTGGTCCACTTAAAATGGATCAAAGATCACATCGAAAGGTAACCGTGTTGCTCATTCACTAGCCAAGAAGGCAGCCAACCAAATACTTTTTATTACTTGACAGAATCTGCGCCGTGTCACAGGCATTCTGACTGGTCATTGCTAAGGACGAAAACATCTTTATATCATGGAGCTGTCAGAATCCGCTCTTTGCAAAAAGTGATAACAAGAAGATGAGCATATCCTGTAAGATTGCACGGCGCTCTCATTTATTAAAAGTTTTGTGTTTGGCGATATAAGAGAAGCACCTTTTGGCATCTATATTAAATATGCAGGCTGGCTCACGAGCTAAGAGGTGCGTATTATCTTAGGAGGATGCACAATGTGCCGAGTGAGGCCCAAGTGCCAAGGTGTAATCTACGTTACAGATACAGAGTGGCGTAAAAATAGGGGGATAAAAGTTGACACTAACTCTGATAGCGTGCCACTGGATTAATTTTTCAAAAGATAGTTGTGGGGTCTCAAATTTTGATTTGGTCCCACTGTAGATAAATATTTGGAGATTCGATTAATCACCAGAGTAGGAGCTTATTGTTTGAAGGATCCTATCAAATAATTGTTAAAATAAAACCTGATACGTATTAAATGTATAGTAATTGTAAATTCAGTGACAAGTAAAAGTTATAACTGACAGTGTGTATCTAAAAAATTATGTTATTACTTGGCAACCTCGGTTGCCAACGAGGCGAAATTAATTCTTCATTATAGCTGCCACGTATAGTAAGGATATCTAAAAATGTGATCGTGTATTTATGGCGCATGTGTTGCGGAAAGTGTAATATGATCTTGTTATTTTATCTATTTTTATAGTGTTCTTAAGCTCTTATGATTGTTGGGGAGTAGTTCAGGTTATTAAACAACTCGTATTACTTTGAAAAAGGATGTTGAGCGCCACTATATTTAAAACTTTCTAAACTTGACAATCGATTAGTGATGAAAATATAGAAAATCCACTAACCATTAAGATATTATAATTAAATAAGGTTTCAGATAAGGCAGCGACAAATTCTAATTCACAGAGACTTACATTATTCAAATTTAAACTGATTTATTCAAGACTTATCTGTTATAAAGGAGGTAGTATTTCAGGAGTGACTGTAGAGGCCTTCTTCAAGAGGATTCGTATAAGATACTTCGGATATCACCAACTCTTTAAGTATAATCTTCCTAGGTAAACTTGAATCTCATAACTTCTTTGATGACTCGAACTAAACCTCTTGATATATTTGAAATCAACTTCTGTAGCTGGAACTAAACTTCTAGTTTCTATACTTTTAAACAAGCAGTTTGAACGTTCTTTCAAACTTCTAAACATACTCTTTCGATATAACTTCTACAAAACCATCTAGCCAGGCTACAAGGAAAAAGGTAAAAAATATTAAGAAAGGGACTAGGGAGTTTATATAGGAAACAGATAGAATGCTTTTTACTATCAAATGCATAATTTAAACTATTATTTGAATAGTTTCACAGAGACAAAATTAATATGAGAAGGAAAAATCTTATTTATACATAATTAAAAATAGTAAAGCGTATTATCTCTTCCAAACAAAATAATATTAAAACCATACAAAACGTTTTATCATGTGTTATCCAATGTGTTGAGGTTATGTTTAAAATTTGACATTTTAATTAGAAACTCTTGTACAAATATATATTTTTTAACAATATATTGGTAGGAAACTTACCTTTTTAAAATCAGATGGTCATTAAGAATATTAATAGACAATTAGTACATCGGATGTCCAAGATAAAAGAGAATTTTCAAATCAATCCATTCGCTTACAGATACAAAATCGAAATGAATTACCAACTTTAAACATAAGGCATAAACGACAAATGACATTTGTGTAGAGATGTTGGTGTCAAAATAACGAAAACGGTTCCGACCGTTTCAATGTTTGGGTCTAAATAACGAAAAACGGTTTCAACCGTTACAAGAGTTAAGAACGAAAGTATATAGTGCGTTTGCGTAACTATAATCATATTTAGTAGTCCCCTGTTTGGTGAATCACTAAATTCTTCGAATTACTGGAAACGAAATAATTTTGATAAGGTTTATTTCCAAATATATAAAAAACAATAAATATATAAATATAGTGCAGGGAGAATTTTAAGTTGATGAGTAGATGATTTGATGTAAAAAATCTGGTTTTTTTAGCTTGGTCTTCCTTTAGGGTAGCAACGGCGATCCTTTGTATAGTGCTCCCAATCTTCTGCTTGCCAAACAAGACGCGAGCACCACAAATACTTTCCCTTTCTTCAAAAGAGAAAAAAAAAATAAAATTGAATCAATTGATTAACGATTAATTAAAAATTTATAACTAATGATGAATTAAATTATTATTAAAAAAAGTGACCTTCTTTGTCATTTTAGTTGGCACTTGCGCACTGAATGTTGACAGTTACTTCGCAATTACCTTTCAAGATTTTGAAAACTTGTCAGTTCTAAAAATAACCTTGGACTAGACAATAAAGAGAGAACATATTACAAGTATATAGAGTACACGTAGTATTCTGTGCCGATTATCTATTGGCCGCCATTATTTTGGTGCTAATCATTTCGGTGACACCAAAGTTTTTGTTCGTGTTTCTTTCTTATTTTTGAATTAAACGACTGTAACTACTCGGATGTTTCGTTTATCCCTAGGCTGGCACCACCCTGTCATGATTCACGAGTGCTGCTCATATTTCGTAGAACGATACGTCGGACTGGGTCGCAATAGAATATTTAGTGATAAAACACGGCATTCTTTCATAGACATTCATTCGATACGTTTTATTTTATGTATTATTCTTAGCACCGATTACATTCGATTCTATATTAAAATCCGATTTATTTCATTTAAAATTAATTAACATAGTTTACACGACATTTAATAATTGGTTTATTACAATGGTTTATTGTGTGGCATATCAGTGTAAAAGTTATAGAGGCAAGAAATAAGCAATTATTACGATTTACAGGTAAATAATACACATCAATCATTTTTACTTTATATATTTTCTTATATTTTTCATTTTATTTGGTGTTATACAACTTGGTATTTACATATTGTACATGTCTTACTCCAGAGTAATAAATTTTACCCACCAAGTTTGTTTATTTTATGCTTTTCATAGATATTTAAGCATTTAATGATATTAAAATGGCCAAACATGTAATTTTTTCCAGTGGCGTGTCGTACAATTCTAAATAATAACTTTTATTAAATCCTAATTTACTTTTGTTCTTTTTTAATTGCAGCAATGTTTATTTGTTGTTTTGTTTTAGATTTACTATGGATCCAGCAAAAAAAATCTTTGGATTCAGGCACCGAAAATTGCAAATTGAATGCCTACGCCAAATGATAGATAGCGTTCAAAACATTTTAAAAGATATTTTTTTTATGGGACAGACTGTAAAAGACGTTCACTAAATGGAGCAGTTGCCACTATATTTCCTGAATTTTCTAAATACATGCAGCCGAAGAAGGTGCATAAACTAATAAACATATACAATATATTTTTTAACTACTTTTCATTATTATGTTATGAACTTTTAAAAATATAGCAACCCTTTTGTGTATAATTCAAAACTACCGTAATAATTGATTGTTTGTAGTACTTAAAAAGAAGAGGATTGCATTTGGAAGCTGAGCCAGGCCCTTCAAATAGAACTTCAAATAAGGAATCTATCCTAGAAAGCCCTAGCATAAAACGGCTTAGAAGACAACTTTTACAGGTAGAAAAGAATAAAGAAAAAAACAAGACAAATCAAAGTTCCTAAACAAAAACTTAAAAGATATAAATTGTTTGCTAAAACTTCTTGTTGTTGTACCAAATTAGTATTAGTTAAGGCTCAGTAATAAATTTATCTTCATTTATGTATAATTTTTCTGACTAGCTTAATTTAATAATACCGAGTTAGTACAATACATCTTAAAGACGTCCATTTCATGTCTTACTTTCGTCCAAACGTCCTGGTACGTAGAACGGATAGTTTTAAGACGCCCTGCTCAGGACATGTTTAAAACGTTTAAGTTGGGATGTTTTTAGGACGTTTTAAATATGTTGATAATGTGGACGTTCAACTCTTTTCGCTATATTTGAATATAGCGAAACGACAGCGTTCTTGGCGCTGCCTGCAGCGCATGTAGATCGTCATTCGTCATTGTCATTGACTGATTGGAGTCTCGCCGCGCGTATCGTGTCGTATTCTTTCTCTATTTGCCTTCTTCTCGGGACAGCCAATGTATAATATTTTTAGAGTTGGTCTGTGGACATTGTCATTACTTTTTTGTGGTTGTGTGTTTTTATATATTGTCTTTTCATATTATTTATTTGCCATTATTGGAACTCTGGTATACCGGAACTAGCAAATTTTATCATTAAAAAAGTTTTAATTTATTTGCATTTTAATTACATAACCTTGCTTTAATAATATCTCATTTTTTAGAAAAACACCTTAAAACAATAACTCAACAAAATTATATGCTACGGAAACATTAGTTACAAACGCTTTGGCTAAAATTAATAACATAAAAGAAATTTTTAAATCGACCAAACTGGTATAGTTCCTCATAGCAACAAGTACTTGAAGTCATTTTTTAATTATTTTATCCAACACTGTAAAATAATATTTTCTCCATGTCAGTTTTAATAGTTTAATAATGTATAATAAACAGTATTAAAAATATAGTAGACAAGTATTCATTTATTTTTTTTTTTTAATTAATTTCCATCAAATAGACGACTTAAACACGTCCAATACAGTTTGTCTTCAAGACGTACAAAACTGGATGTCTTAAAGATGTACAGAATTAGATGCTTTGTAACAAAGTACGTTTTACAGACGCCTTTAAAACATCTTTTGGATATTAACGTAGATATTTAAAACGTAACGAACGTCGTGAACAAACGTATTTAAGATGTCTTTAAAACGTGTCTGTGCTATCTGGGTAGTGTCTTTATTGAGTAAAAATAAATCTTTTTGTAATACATGTAGATCATTATGTTTTATTTTGCGAAATTTAAAAAAATACACTTATTTTATTATGTAAACGATTTCATTTAGTTTATTTCAATATATTTTTCCTTGTGTCTTATTTAATGTTACCTATTTATTTTAAATTTTACGCTTTAAACTTGCTTTATACCTAAAAAGATCAATAAAGTACTAATAACATAAATACAAGATTGTTTTTTTGTTTTCAACATGTTACGCCTTTGGTCAAATATCGTTGGTGTCAAAATGGCACAATATTTTCAGCGACGTTATGAGTCCTCTCTTTATTACATAGTCTAAAAATATAACTTTGAAAGGGCCGTCGACGGTGCTGTAAGGCTTGGTTTGATACCCGGAACATTTAGGAAAACAAATTCTGTATTTTTTAACTCTAGATGAACAAATGTATTTGCTGAACCATGTCTCTATACCTGAGATGGTTTAATGTTATTAAAAATTTCATAAAGTTTAATTAAAATAGGATAAATATCTACCTACATTTTCTTCAGAATTGTTAAAGAATTCACCAGGAAGACGTATAAACATAAACAAATTCCGACAGTGAGCATTGTAAGTCCTCTTTTATTGCAGATCGCAAACCTAGGAGAATCAAAGGCAATTCATCTTTCCAAGTATTTTAAGTGAGTTTTGCCACAAGGGCTGATTTAAGAGTTCGATGAAATCTTTCAATCATGCCGTTTCCTTGCGGATGGTAAGGTGTGGTGTGTAAACTCTGAAAACCTAATATTTTACTAAATTCTTTGAACATGCCTGATTCGATCTGAACACTTTGATCATGTGTAATTTTATAGGGTATTCAGAAACGTGGAATAAACTGATTTATTAAAGTTCTAATGATATTTTCTAATTCGACATTTTTAAGTTGGTATACTTCTATCCACCTAGTGCCTCTATCGATTACTGTGAGTAGGTAAGTGCAACCACCAGAAGACCTTAATGGACCTACTAGGTCTATGTGAATATGATGAAATCTACTTTCAGGAACGGTAAAATTTCCTAAAGTAGATTTGGTGTAATTGAAAACTTTTGCTTTTTGGCACTGAATACATGATTTCGTCCAAAGACATATGTTTTTATTCATGTGGGGCCAAAAGTATATTTTTTAATTGATTAAGATGTATTTTTGAGGCCTAGATGAGCTACGTTATGTACTTTAAGAAAAGCACTGTAACGTAAACTTCGAGAAAAATATATTTTTTTTGTTTATTAGTCGAAATTTCGTACCAAATTTTAAAATTGTGTTTTAACGTTAATTAGCTTAAGGAATACTTTATTATTTTCTTGATTTGAAAGATTTTTTTTTCGCAAGAGATTAGTTAGTTCTACGTCTAAGTTTTGTTCGTCAAAAATATCTTGTAAAGTGAAATTAATGTTATCAATTTATTTATTTTATATACAGGACATGTCTTTTTATTCTTCGAATTAAATATACCTCATACATCTTAGCAAAACAATTTATTTATGCTGGGATAAATAATTTTAAAGATAATTTATTCATAAAAATATTATTATTTAAAAGATGACGTTGATCACCAAATTTAAAAAAAAAAAAATATTTTTAAGGCGTTTTTGATTTATGACAAATTTTGAATTTTGATTTTAAATTTTCAACTCCTTGTATCTCGGTAACCAAGCACTTTAAGGTTTCATGTTTCATACCAAAATACATCAATTAACGAGATATCTCTGGGGTAGACCCTGTCTGATTACATTATCAAATAAATACAGAGTGGTAATTAATGGTCTATGCTATAGCGTAATGGTAGATTCTTGCCTTAGAAATATTACGATCCGAGTCAAGTGCCTTTAATAAAATTTAGAAAATAAAATGTACAGTTTGTCAAAGATGAAATCATTTTTTGGTAATAATTTTACCTCTTTATAAATTGTTGTCAAATTCGACAGGTGGTTATTATTTTTAAAAAGGAGTATAATTATTTTTTAATTTTAAATTTGTTAGGTATAGGATGAGCAATATGTAGTGATAAAATTATGTTATAATTTGTTTGATTAAACCTTCTAGTAATTTTGACTAGAAAATAATATACAATGCATTCAAAAAGTGTGGAAACACTTTATTATCTGAATAGGTAATTCTTTTTGGACAAGAAGTCTATTTTTTTTTAATTTTCCTGTTTTTTTCTATAAGTTTTTTGTTTTTAAATTTAAAGGGTATATTTTTATATTAAAAATTGAATGACCATATACCACATACGTTACATTATGTAAAACAGTTGTATACTAAGTGTAAAGGAAAGCATTAGTCATTATAAAGGAAACCAATGCTCATATTATTTAACATTTAGTTTGCAATGAAAATATTAAAAGTAGTTAGTACTTGGTAAAAATAAAAGTGTAAAAATAAACTGTGATTATATTTTCTATACATCTTTCTGTTATAACCTGTATCTGCTGTAATTCAGTAAATTCTCGTTTAAATTTCTTTAGTGTCTTTCAAATTAATAGGTCGGTTTACGTGAACTTTATTTTTTAAGTAGCTACAGAAAAAAGTCCATGGGAGTTAAGTCTGAGGATGTAGCATGCAATGCGACCGTGTCGTCTATTCCAGCGTTTGGGAACATTGAGAAAATCCCTAATCAATAGAATGGGGTCTTGCTCCATCCTGATATAATCAAATACTAGAATCTACTTGATTAGGATGATTAATGTCTGGATATGATACAGTTTAATATGGCCCTGCATAAGTTTGCAATATTTGTAGATAACTTTCACACGTAACAGTACGGTGAAAATTAACAGATGAATTGTATATTTTCACATCTGGCTTATTGTTTGGTGTAGTTACTATTCTGAGATATCTTGTAAAGGAATTTGATCATTTTTCTTATGAAACCACATCAATTTTTCTAGTATGTATAGTACACACACATAAAAGGGAGAATTTTGTAAACTAAAATTAAAGATTTACAGCTTGTCCCATAAGGAACATTTGCAATTATTCTAATTGCCGTTTTCTGACAGCTGAGGATTTTCTGCGTAGCACTGGTTCTACCCCAAAGTAACGTCCTATGTAACTATGGACCAGAGCAAATCATACTATCCTTAAAATATCTTTATTTACAACCATACCTAATCTACGCATGACAAATATTTACGAAATTTTTTTGGATTGTAACAGTTGGAACCGTTATTTCGTTATTTCGACACAATCACCTCTTACTCAAATGTCATTTGTCGTTTATGCCTTGTGAGATTTATTTTTGATTTCGCTAACAGCGACAATCAACTTGGTTTTATTTTAGTCTAGGTCATCCGTTGAAATGGATGATACTTATGTTAGGAGAGAGTGGTAACACTAAACTCGACTATTTAACACAACTATTTATTATACTCGACTAAACTATATAAAGATTGGCACAATAAAATATATCTAAATTATATTATATCATTTTCTGATGATTTCAACTTATCGCCTAATGGGTCATAGTACTAGATATCCCAGTGGCGTTTCTTACGGGGGTTGCTAACAATTATTTATGTAACTGACCGTCTGATTTTATAAGGTATGTTTTAATAATAATATATTATTATAGGATTTCTTAAATAAATCGTCGTTTTAAATATAACCTCAATATAATCAATGAATAACACATGGTTAATTTTGTATAAAAATATATATTATTTTTTTTTAAATAAGATAATATGCTTTACTATATTTAAATATATTAAATAGGATTTTTCGTTTTCATATTAATTTTAGTCTTTGTGAAATTATTCATTTAATAGTAAAATCATTTTATCAAAATCCTTTTTAAACTTTCTTTTTCCTATAATAACATTTTAATCCTTTTTAGCTGATGGATATATCTAGACGGTTTTGGATTCATCTCTAGACGTTTTTGGTTCATCTCTAGACGTGTTTTGGATTTATATCTAGACGTTTTGGATTCATCTCAAGACGTTTTGGTCGCATCGCTAGACAGTTTCGAGTTCGAGTTCAAGTTTGAATACTGAAGATCATTCACTTTGCAGAATTATGCAGAATTACGAATATGGATCCCGAATCCCTTTGTGCCTGATGATATACTTTGAGATAACCTAGTTTTATATTCCGTATATTACCAAACTTGCCAAAAGATAAATGCTTACTCAATAAATCATCTAAAATTTGAATTTAGTAGTGGTTAGTAATTTTATATATTTTTATCACTAATCTAGAGTCAAGTGTAGTAAGCTTTAAATATAGTGGTGCCCAACTTCTTTTTCAAAGTTATTCAAGTAATTTAATAAACTAACCCACGCCCTATAAATTGAGCTCAACCACATATAACAACTAGATAGAATAACTAGATATTTCGTTACAGTATATGTAAAGTAGGTTTTTCTTAACCAGAATTTTTTGAAAAGAAAATAATCTAATTCTCCTAAAACACACATTTTTACCCATTTAGCTTTTGCATATTTATGACTTATGTGATCATATTTCCGAATGACATAAATAAAACGTAAACAAGAGTTTTGTTATATAAAATAATAATCAGATCTAGGAGTACTGAAGTGTGTTCAGTTATTCTGGTAGGTCTATTAATTTTCTGTTTAAGATCAGCACTACTCACTAGATCTAATTATCTACTCCCTGCAACTCTCTGCTTCATCAGATCAATAATAAAATCACAGAGACGTATTACTTCGCTGCATGCTGGAATTAAATTAAATAGACATGTTTCGAATTCATTTAAGAATTAATTGCAATTTAAACTGGGTGGCTTATAAATACAGCCTACTGCTAGGGAAATTTCGTTATTCTTAATGTTGTGAAAGACTTCTGATTTTCCCTACGATGAAGTAGGAAGTCTGAATGGTACTAAGGTGGTATATGCGGAATAAGGACTGCTCGGCCACCAACTTTGGTAACACAGTTTGCTCTGTGACCCTGTGGTACACCAGAGTGTACTCAAGATAAACTCAGTGGAGTTAAAAGTACCTCCAAAAGGTCACTGCTAATGGTCAAATAATACAAGAAAATAATTCATACGGAAATTTACGACGCTCCCTGTATACAGAAAATACATTTTTCAAGAAATAAAATTGATTAAATATAACAGGTGGATTATAAAGAAACTAAAAAAATTATTACGGAAATTAACAGCGCTCCCTATATACAGAACATGAAGTTTCTACAATTGTTTATGTACAATAGTTATTAAACGCTTAAACAATTAAATCGGATAATTTCGGAACTTCCTGTACGTAGAAAATAATTTTTTCCACAAATCAATTATTTAAATGTTACGGTTAAATGATATTGAAACTGAAAATAATTAAAGCGGAATTTTCGGGACTTGCTATGTGCATAAAATAAATTTTCCACTAGTATATTATTTATATGCAACGGTTGAAAAATACACAAGTTATAAATATTTAATATGGCAGTTTACGACGATACTGGTATACAAAAAATAAATTTACCAATAAATAAAATTATTTCAAAAGTGGTTAAATAATACAAAGACTTAAAATATTTAAAACGGGAATTTTGGGGCCCACTGTCTGAAGATAATTCGTTCACCTCGTAGGCAAGGCGAGAGCCACAATGTCGGCGATGGCTTTTACAAATCAATTAGAAAATGAACAGATCATCATGAGTGGTAAAATTCAAGCAACGGCCCGGCAATTATCTCGCTTCGAAGGAACCCGGGTGCTCCTCAGGGGCTCGATAGAACAGCAGTAGAAGAGAAAGCTCCCTAGGGAGCGTTTTATTGTTCACTTCTACTAACTTTCGATCGTCATCAACGAACGCTATTCTTCAATAAAAGGGAAGAGACAAAATCATAAGGATAAACATTCGGTGTAGCTATAACTACTGACCAATCAAAATACAACATTTTACTGTAAATAGACCGAATAGCCTTGTAGCTGAAGGCATCAACTCTTAAAAAAAGAAGAATAGACTTGTCACTTATTTACTTATTTTCTGATTTATATTGTGTTGTTTGTGGAGTTAAAAAATTAAATGGAAGGAGAGCCAAAGAAAATTAAAGTAAATCCCATAACAGGATGCCAAAAAGAAATTATGGTGGAATATATTGGCAGCAAAAAAGAAATGTATACTGGCAAATTAACGGCCACTTATACGAAAGAAAAAATGATAGCCAATTGGAAAGAGCTATCGAACTTATTAAATTGTGTTCCTGGAGGTCCCAGTAAAGAGTGGAAACAATGGAGAAAAGTAAGACTATTGTATATTAAATATTAATGCATAAATTAAAATTACCGATTTTTAGACATGGGTGGATTTAAAAAAAAACCAAAAGGCTAAGTTTGCTGGCCAAAAAAAGGATTCAGAAGGCACAGGAGGTGGACCACCGATACATTGCAGTCCTACTAATGGTCTTGAGGCAAAATTATTGGAAATAATAACTCCTGTGGCCATAAGTGGGAATGAAATTATTACGGAATCCGCTACATTTTTTACAATGCCAGATGTAGCAAGTACATCTTTAGATGTAACTAACATTTTAATTTGTGTAAGTAAAATTTATAACGCATCTAATCCACATACAGGGTGTCCCAAAACAAATATATATATCATACATTGAAAACAAAAGTGACACTTTACAAAAATTTTAAATTTTTAAAAGAGCACTTTTTGCCTTTTAATATTATTTTGTTCTAAAAAGTTTACTATTACAATACAACTCATAGTAATTCTTTTGGTATTAATGAAACTATTTTAGTTTTAATTTATTTATTAACCAGGAAGGTTAAAAATAAAATAATAATTTAAAAAATAGACCCTAAATGGATTTTTTTGTATAGTGTCACTTTTGCTTTAAAGGTGTGATATGTATTATATATGAGTATATATTATTTGTAATGTTTAATTCTAGGAAAATGAAACTTCCTCAATAAACGAAAATGAAACTTCCTCAATAAACGAAAATGTACCTAGTTGCCCAATAACCCAACCTCCTACAAACAAGAGGCCAAGAATGACGAAAACGGGTAGATTACAAAACTCACTAAAACACAACGAAAGATTTATTAATATGACAGAAAGAAATGGTGAATTTGAAAAAAATTATAAAAAACAAACATTAGAAATATTAAATTACAAGAAATTGTTTTCAATTATATTTTGCTGTAGTCGTCTAGCTGCAGCCAAATCTGGATTCACTCTACCTACAGGATCTTGTGCTGCATCCACAGCATATATTCCATAGTCAATATTTTCGTTATGTATTTGTTCCGGTTCTGGAATATTATTTGCTATGCACATATTGTGCAATACTACACAGCTATTTATAATTTTTTCTGCCATTGTAGGCAAGTAGTGCAAAATCCTATGTTTCAAAAGACATCTAAATCTATTTTTCAGAACTCCATTGCATCGTTCAATGACAGATCGAATACTGCACAATCTAGTATTAAATCTTTCTTGTGCTTCTCCAACAGGGTTTGGTATTGGAGTTAACAACCATGGTCTTGTGGGATATCCTGAAATATAAAAGGTTGATATTTTCAAATTCTTAAAGTTTTTTTAGAAAATCTTAACTTTATATTCTGTAAGTACACGATTAAAAAAATAACATTAAAATTGACTTTACCTGAATCCCCAAGTAAAAATCTGATGTGTCCAACACATGACTTTCCTATCTAGTTATTACAGGCTTTTTCCGGTTATTTTGTACAACCTATTGCGGCACCTCCATAAATGAAAAATTTAAATTTAGCACTTTTCCTACATTTTTTCCATTACGGTCCATTTTAGAAAAATCATGTATAAACAAAAATTATAGGGATCGATATCGCAAACAACTTTAATTTCAACAATTTTCATGTGCACTACCTGGAAATTGGGCATTAACATTCATGATTCTGAGATTTTCATCACAAATCTGAAAAACAATAGTAAGTTTATTTTTATAATTATATGAAATAATTGTATAAAAAATAAATCTTTATCAGTACCTAAATAAGAAAGCTTTGAGCTAGACCATAATATAAGTTTAATTTTTTAACAGTTAAAATCAATAATTTTATGTATAGCCCATATAACATTTATTAGGAAATAATAATACCATAAAGTGACTACTTTAGTGTAAAAAAATAACTTACCAACTGAACATTAATGGAATGGTAATTCTTCCTATTGACATACACATGTTCCGGAAAATTGGGGTCGTTAATATGAGGGGCCACTATTCCAACATGTGTACAATCCACACAACCAATAACACCGGGAAATTGATATTTTTCAAAATATCTGAAATATTAAAGTATCATTGGTTAAAATATCAAGATTCAAATAACCTAGTAAGTAATTTTACCTAGATCTCAGATCTTGCATTTCCTCTATGTTTCTTGGGAAGTGTACCCATATGTTCATTATCTCTGGCCGATTTAAAGCATTGCATACTTCTTCAATGCATCTACTCATGGAAGACTGGCTTATAGCCACATAAAAGTTTGAGCCAGTTATTTCTTGATAACTTCCCAAAGCAAAAAACGAAGACCTGCTAAAACCTAAAATTAAATTATGTTTTTCATCTTATTATATAGTTAAGTGAGGCACCATATGGGAAATAATATATAAATCTAAGTTTTTTTGATTGGTTTACAGTAAACTAGAAACAAACTTTCTTATGTAGCGAACATTACAACTCTTATTTATAAGAAATTGTGATATTAAGGATAGAAAACTTAAAAATTAATAATAACAAAAGTACAATTTCTTGTAACTACAGGTGTAAGAAAAAGGCAAGAAAACGATATTTTTGTACATGCCAGGCAAAACAAAATTAAATGAATCAAAATATAAATAAATTTAAACAAAATAGTTAAGTTAGATATTGTCACAAATCCCAAAAAATATTAATAATAATTTTTCTTAGTGTTTTTTAAAGTAAATTAAAGTAAATTAAACAAATTCATTTTATTTTTTAGTCAGCATTTTTTATTAATTCAAAACATAGATAATTAAACAAATTTAAAACCGATTACAAAATACTGCCGAATTGCTAATATACGTAGGAAATAATAAGGAAATTATATTGCTTAATTAAAGTAATATCAGGTCATCAACCACGTAATTTAAGTTTGATTAAACTACGTAAAATTTTGCAGATGCAATATTCAAAAAATTAGATATGAAAATTAAACAAGGAAGTTAGTTGTAAACTCGACAGCGAAAAAGGTGGACTCGAAAAGAGACTCCAGTAAGCTATTTTTTTTATATAATTTAAAGTCCTTATAAATTAAAAAAGTAATAATTTAAAATCCTTATAAATTAAAAAAGTTTTTCATTGTGCCTTTTGGGGAAGATTGTGACGTGCTCCAAGCTTGAGACATTTAAAAATATTGTTAAAATAAATGAGGTGTTGTTGAGATTGAATACATTTTATATTTTCTTATATTTTGTATTTTCTTTCAAAAACGAAACTGGTACAAAAAACCTGACTTCGTGACAATATTGCAACAGTAGGTACATAATATAAATCTTTGTAACCACACATTATTAAAGCCAAAGAAACACTTTTCTAAATGGCACATATTCTCTTACTGTTTATTTAGTTTACTTCTAAGAGAGATCCATTCGTCTTCTGAGTGTAGAACATATTCTTTATTATTATGAAACATACACACTACTATTCTTTCATGTTGATGAAATTTCCATGACTTTTCTTTCTTCAAAATACAAATTCTTAAAGTTGCTTGTCAACATTTCAGTGATTTGGAAGTTTGTACCTTTTAATTTTGCTTCGGCGTAGTAAACATCATCACGGACCCATCAGTGAACAAAATCCACATAGACCCTCAGATAGTGACTGATTTAGGTGGCTTATTTTCGCATACAAGCCTCGAAGAGGGTTGAAAAATACATCAATGTTTAGTAGAATGAAAGGACATTTCCGAGTGGCACCTAGGGATAACATATAGAATATTATTCGATTTTTCTTAAAAGAAATAAAAGTTGTTTTTTACTCATATTTCCATGCAAGCGGTGTTCACTAAATGATTAATTAATAAAACTTGACTTTTTAAAACCAAAGGCTTGAGTGTTGCTAGTGGCTAAAGGGATGAAATAAGGTCGTAATCATGTAAGGAAAAATCGATATTTTAACCGATTTTTCCATACAACCGCGTCGTAAATATGAAAACATATTGGCTTGAATGGCGCGAATGGATAAGTGAATTTTGGAGTAGAATAAATTATCTCAATTTTTTTTTAAATGTTTTTTATTTTTTCACGCAAAACTTTGTAACTATAGAATATTATTAATGTGTTAGACGTAATTATATAATTGGCGTGAGTATCGGATGTGGACAAAATGAAGTTAAATCGAAAAGTTGCAGGAAAATTGTTTCTAAAGTGGCACTAAAAAACAGTAACAAAACCTACACAGAACGCAAGGCTAATAACCTTGTTGATGCCGATAAAACCAAATAAAAAAAAATCATACAAGTACCATGATTTTTGTTTCCTTTTTTGTCTCACTCCAACCATGAGTACGCTTGTTGAGTGACTTGGAATTTTCAAGATTAAACATCAGATTCACCTCTAAGGACCGCGGGTTCAGTTGTGCCACCTTGGGTTCTCTGAAAAAAATTCTGCAGAGCCCGGGCTGGCACAGCAGAATCACGTGAGTGATATTTTTATTTTGCCTTGACATGAAAAGATCGGTTTGTATTAAACATTTATTTAAATTAAAATTTAATTAACAAATAAATCAAATTTCAAAATTTTTTCTTTAAATTCAATACCAACAAATTTGTATTTTCTTTTAACCACCTCCAATCACTTGAATCACACTTGGAGTAACTTGTTCCACACTGAGGTAAACGCATTTCCTCTCTTGATATTTAACCTGACAACCTCTTTAAGTGTCGCTTGTCACCACTGTCACATGGAAACAGTTGGTCAAATAATAAATATGAGTGTATTATTCAATTTAAATTTTAAAATATTATTAATAGTAAATGATAATGATTTAGCAAGTTGTGAATCTCCAGA
>OV651817.1:41128447-41333447 GCA_927349885.1 Psylliodes chrysocephalus
AAATACTTTTTTGGACCTGGCCCTTCTATTGACCTGACAAAATCGGTAGTGACATACCTAATCAAAGAACATTTCGTTGTGAAATTCAAGGGGAAGATGGGATGAAACAAGAAACTGCAGAGTTGCTAGGGAGCTCTTAAGTTATCCTGACAACACTGCAGCAAACAAATACTTGACTATGACTTGACAGAATATGCGCCTAGTCACAGGCATCTCCATATCATGGGGCTGTCAGAATCCGCACTCTGCAGAGCGTTGCGAACAAGAAGATGAGATCATCGAGCATATACTTAACGATTGCTTGACGCTTTCATTTATTAGAAGATTGGTGTTCGGCGAGTACCGGCTAACACCGGCCGATATAAGAGAAGCGCCTCTTGGCGACGTTGTCAACTACATTAAATCTGTAGGCTGGCTCACGAGCTAAGAGGTACCTATCATCTCAGGAGGATGAGCAATGGGCCTATTAAGGCCTAAGTGACATGGAGGGTTACCCACCCTCCACACGTTACAGATACAGAATACTTGCGAACTCATTAGAACTCACACCTCCTTCAGTCTCGTTCCAAATAAAGCAATATTCTTTCTTCGTTTTTGTATTAAATATAGTAAAGTTGTATACAACTAACTTCATTTTATAACATAGAAGTGAAACTGTCGATTTAGCACAGATTGTAAATCCATTGTGTAGATTTTATTTTTCTCGCTCTTCTTGTCCTTTTCTTTCTCTTCTCTAGCTTCTTACTTTTTTCTTCTGGTTGAGCTGGGTTGAGCTTCATCCAGATTGCCTGTTAGTCGAACAACACAAACAGAGCACTCATCTTCTTTTGGTGCGAAAAGATTTAAATTCATATCATCAAATGTATTTAAAAACATCGTTTGGGATAATGAAGCTAGGCTTTATTGCGGGCACCAGGAATTATAAGTTCTATAAACTTGAGCGTTGGATGTCCATTAGGGCTCTAGGTACAATTTGGCCGTCCTGGCCCGACAATAGTGGGATTCCATTTTTGGCAAGGACTCATAAAATAAACATAAATTCTGTTTTCTTTCCTTTAAGTTTTCAAGTCTTTCTGATCATCTTTCGGTTTTATACACCTGTTTGGGTGTTGTTCTTCATCTTCATTATGACCTTTCTTTTTCCAGGCAATAGAAGTGGATTTGCCTATAGACAAGGTATTTAAAAACATCTTTTTACACACGCGTAATCTTGTTTCTTTCGGTTTGCAAATAGTAAGAATAACTATACAACCGTCTTTACTTTTGGTCTTGTTTCCCATCTCTTGGCTTTTTTAATGTCATCTTGATCAATTAACATTTTAACATAAACTTTCTTTTTTTGTTGGTATTCATTTTCCAAAGTGTTTGAAACAATTTCATTATATCATCTTAGAAACACTTTCGCATTGTACCTTTAATTTCACTGACTTTCTTATTTAATTTGCAGTCGCATCTTTTTTTACTTTTTCTCTCATTTTAGGGACGGTATATATCCAGTGCCCATCATCTTCTTTTCTTTCCTGATATTTTTGTCCAAGCTCCCTTTTACGCTTATTTTTATTAGCTGGCCATTTACTTTCATCTACATGTCTTTTCTTTTGTTTACGCCTATTTTGTATTTTAAGTTCAGGTTCTTCGTCTAGGTCGTCTATACTAGGTATAAAATCAGTATCATTAGCATGCTTCGCCATTTCTTGCTGATTTGAACCAAAAAAACTAATTCCTGTTCCCTTAGGTTTCTTGAATGATTTCTACTTGCTTATCCCCCGAAGCGGGTAGGAAGTCCAGGCCATCATAACTGGGCACTTATATCATTATTTAAAATAGTAACAGTATCTAAGCTATGACCAGGATTAATTATTTCTTGCTCACGAACTTGCGCCGTGGCACGATTTTTATCAATTTCGTTATCTGCCACGTTGCTGATGAGTACTTCCTTAATTTGGATCGCTTGGTCATCTTGAATGCTTACATCGGTACTGCATGTTGGAATTTCAAAAAGAAAGTAATTTTCAAGCGACATTTTCAAAATCCCTCTTGAACATAAATGGGACATTCTGAAAGTGCTTCAACTGCGTTTTATTTCGCACTAAGCCAAAGGTTCCAATCTGCATACAATAATTTCAGTTAACTTTAATAGCAAAAAAAATGTCCATGAAATGAATATTTCTTGATGATTTTTATCTAAATGTTAACTACTACGTAACTAATTAACATAATATTAAGTTTAATATTACCAAAATAACATATTTACTTATTTTATAATGCTTTTTGTCCAAAACACAACTTTTAAAACAATAATTATTTACTTTTTCGTACACTATTGTTTGGAGACTTTTTTCTTAGAAAAATAATTACAATAGAGTTACGAGGTTTTCGTTTCGTTGACTATTAAGTTACAGTTTATTTTCTGGAGATTTGAGGTTTCCGCATTTGATAGGTTTGGTCTTTTTATAACAGATGGCACCAAAAGTTCAAAATTACAAAAGTGTGGAGTTACGAGGTTTTCTTATGAGTGGTACCGAATGTAACATGAACTATAATATAATAAATAAATAATAAGATTATTGCTTCCATTTCCACAAAACCATTATAGATTATTTCTTAAGCCTTCAATTAGAGCTAACTGCCGCCAATTTAAAAAACTGTGATTTTGTATTCTTATTGATCTTTCCAGCATAGAATCCATTCTATGGAGATTATTGTTAAGAACTTTTAAATCACTAGTTAGAATACCTATTTATAGATATACTCTCGTTATTTTTAAAGATTTCTTGGTTCTTTTATTGATAGGTTAATAAATAATCATTTTTTATACAGTTTATAGAATTCGTCTTCCGAAGTTGACATGCAAATGTTTTGTGATCTTTTACAAAAAAATTATGTTGTGCCTATGTGAGGAGTTGGATTTAAAGCATTTCAGCCGGCTACTTTTTCGACAAGTGTGGCAGTAATACTATTTGCCATTTGTCATTTGATTCGCCTCGGTTAGATGTTTTTCTACCCTCCATAGTTAGATGTTTATAATTATTATTACTATATGAGACTTTTACTTGGAACTACAAGGCCTAGACTAGAACTAGTAAGTGCTTTTCTACTAAGTGCAAAGATATGTTTAAATATGTTATTATTGGATATCTGTTTTTCTTCTTTTAAAATTACTGTAATTTTAACTTAAACTACTTTTGCAGTATTCTAGAGTAAATTATGTAAAGTACTAGGCCTCATGTATTTCGAGATATATCTAGAAATATTAATGGTTCTGCTGGATATCTGTTTGGCTTCTTTTAAAATAACTCCTATTTCAATCAGTGTATATAAATGAACATTTGTGATTTCTATAGCTTTAGTTCAATTAAAGAGGTATTTTATATCATTCCGTTCTGTTTTCATTTAAATCAGACTTGGTCATGGACATTTGACATATTTCACTATGTATAATATTACTTAACACTTTTATAGGTTATGTGCTAGGATATTTTATTTAAAGCATTGTAAAGTTATCTGATATTAATAATTAAGAAATTAGATTCATTTTTAATTAAGCGATATCTAGGTACAGAAGAAAGTATCACAGATAAGTAAATATTTTTTATCCATCTTAATTTTGAATGTAATTCATGTACCCATTGACGAACATGGGCATTCATTCTGAACGATCCAAGTTACAATAATGTTAAATTTTATTTTTGCACTTGCAAACAAATTTATAGACCGTCAGATAGTGACAGGTTTAGGTGCGCATTTTCGCATATAATCCTCAAAGAGGATGGAAAATTACATCGATTTTGAGTAGACTAAAAGTAAATTTGCGAGTCGCTCCTGGGGATAACATATGGAAAAAATCGACTTTCCTTAAATAAAATTAAAGGTATTTGTTGCCCATGTTTTTTACACAAGCCGTTTTTCACTAAATAATTAAACTTGGCTTCAGAAAACCAAAGGCTTTAATGTTGCAAGTGGCTAAAGGGTTGAAATAAGGGAGTAATCTTGTAAGGAAAATTGAGATTTTAACTTGATTTTTCCACACAAGTCCATCGAATATATGAAAATGATTATCGTCACTAGTCCGAAAAACCTATTGGCTTGAATAAGCCGAATGGATAAGTGCATTTTGATGTCTTAAAATATTTTTGTTAAGGAAAATCGAGTTTTCCATGTGTTCTCCCCAAAAACCACTCAAAACTTTCGTTTCATTCTAACCAAAATCGATGTACTATTTGGGGCTTTTATGCGAAAATGGAGTACCTATATCGGTCACTATCTGACGGTCCAATAGTTAAATTCTAAAAAAATGACTTTTTTATTTTTTAAATATTTTCCCTACAAAATAATCATAGTTTTTTTATTGAAAAAAATATAAAATTACAAATAAATTCAAAAAAAAAAATCATTAAACAGAAAATTATGATAATCTTCAGAAGTGGTTTAGAATCATTTTTTATTATGGCTTTGCAATAAAAATAATTGTATTCTGCGACCATAATTTAAGAATAAGGCATAATTAGGTAATTTAACAATTCAGCTTGATTTTACGCATAGGAATAAACAGCAAAAACATATTAAAGATATTTTGACAAATTTGAATAATATTGAATTTTAAATTTAGACAATAAAAAAACACAATGGCGGACAATTTTAATTTAACATATTACTGAAAATGCTTATGTCTGTAAAATTGATTTTTTTGACTTCTCTTTAAAAAAAAATTATAGCTGGTTATGTTTTTCTCAGTACATGAAAAAATAATCAAACATATCAATTCAACCATTTACCGTTTCTATTTTTTTTATCTCAAAACGTCTTAGCAATTGTTCAAACTAATTAATTTCTCATATAATTGCAGGCCATCTACTTATAACTTTACTGGGAAATACAGGACCGATACTTTCAATTATTATACTTAATTTTTTAATTATCACACAAATCCTTCTTTTAACCTTAGAAACGGCGGTTTCTATAATTCAATCATATGTATTTGCTGTTTTAAGAACTTTATATTCTAGAGAGGTAATTTATGTCAATACATAAAAACCATCCATTTCATTTAGTTGATATCAGTCCTTTACCACTTTTTGGAGCACTAGGAGTATTATTAATTTTGTACACCCATGTCAACTTCAGTTTTTCTTTTTTATTCGTTCACGTAATAATGCCCTAAAACCAACACGATATTTTTGAGAACGTGTACTTGTCCCAACTTGCCTTCGCCTCACGGTAGCAATTGGAAAAATCTGGCTGTCTTTATGTTGAAGACCAGCACTTTCTTTTCCTCTAAATGGTTTGGAGAGTTCTGTTTTACATGTTTGGATAAACCCCCACTTCATTTGTTAAAATTTTGACCACATTTTCGGTGTGGTTCTTTGATTTTCAATTATCCAAGCTGCAAGCTATGGTGGAGACTTAGGACTGGTCTGTTGCTGTCCTTTTTAATTTAGTTCATTTTTCATGTATCTTCTATATTTTTGGCGAAGTCTCTGATGATGGTCTAATAGGCCGAAAGTGCTTAGACAAATTTTTACAGAGTTTTATTGAAATAAAACTCTATTTAACACACTTTTAAATACTCTCGATTCATTTCTTATTACCCAGTGTGTACAC
Source organism: Psylliodes chrysocephalus (assembly GCA_927349885.1). Lineage (NCBI taxonomy): Eukaryota > Metazoa > Arthropoda > Insecta > Coleoptera > Chrysomelidae > Psylliodes > Psylliodes chrysocephalus. Next base: position 41,134,049 of record OV651817.1, read on the forward strand.
ATTTCTCAACCTCTTCAATGATTTAAACTTGCATATGTAACTTCTAATGACTTGTATTGCAATATTTCAAAAAATTGTTAAAATTCCTTATAGGAATTGGCATTATTAATAATGGAGATCTAAATAAAAATTAAACTAAAGTGTAACGTAATAAAATTAACATAATAGCCAGGTTATTACACCAAGTAATGCTTTGCTCTAAACCAAAAATTTATCCAAGTGTAATAAGTTAATATTCTCAAAAATAATAATGAACATGTGTAGACTTTTTATTTAAATAGCTAATGAAAAGTTGATAGTGGAGAGTCGAGCGGTGGCTGGGTCCAAACTTTGGTCATTAGGCTGCTCTATCTGTTCCAAAACTACTTATTTTGCGATGTTAAATTATGGAAAAGTGGCCCATGTTTATTTGAAATTTGTTGTTTAGTTATATTTTAAGGCAAATAATATAAATGCCAATTTTTCTACTCCAGTCCCAAGATTGCTTAAAATTCGTTAAAGATGTACAGTTTAATTTAAGTCCAAACTATATATAGTTCAATAGAAACTCCATCATCTGTCATAATTTGAATTTTACGAAAACTAACGTATTTATCATTTAGGTTATTATCAGAAAGTTAAGACAGAGTATCAAATAGTGCACCAGATCATAGTAGTAGTTAAGTTAGTTATCCCTTAATAATTGCTGTGTATCTGGGAACTACAATTTTTTATCATTTTTTAAATTATTATTTTTTATTTTGTATTTATTTTCGTTATGGGTTAGTCACCAGAACCTAGTTAAGAAAATTCTTCGAGCATTTGTAAAGCGTTGGCATTTTTTATCCCTTAGGACTATCAGTCTTTATCTAGTTGCCAAAATCACTTAACTATTTTAATAAGGGGTTATTTTTCTTTTGTTTATTTTTTCTTTTATTGTATTTTATATGCTACAGGTGATTGAATATTTCTGGACCCTAAGGCTGGTGAAAATGCTGCTCTATCCCTTAACAGTACATTGGTGATAAGGATTTAAAGAACTATTGGTTACTACAGTGGTGACAATAGTGTTTACCTATTATTTAGAGCATCTCTTTATTTAGATACCTCTATTTATTACACGACTGCCACATTTCGCCGCCTATGGTGTTCATCATTCTCATTTCACTGAAAACAAGCACGTAACCACTTTGACAAATGCATCGGGTATTAATAAAGCGAAAACAATGGAATGAGAACAAAGTGTGTCCGACTGCAGTCACAATACGCGATGACTTACTTCATATCTCAGTCATTCCCTGAACCTTTGACATACCAGAATGTTGATTACTAAAGGGCTCAATTCACGCTTAATTATCTCTCACCAGTCTAGGTGAGTTTTGTGAGAAAAGTTTTCGTTGTTGTTTTAGACGAATCGAACTCCATTCAAGAACGGTTAGAAATAATGAAAGGGGAAATTATTGTTTGAGTTGTGGTAGAATTTCTGTCAAATAAGACGACCTTTGATTAGGATTTAGCGGATTTAAAATTAAATACAGAAGTATATCAAAATTATTTAATCAAGATAGTAATTCTTAATTATGGCATTATATTTATTGGAAAATTTACTATAAATTTTATTCTTACATCTTATTTGAAAAAGTTAAAGTAAATTTTATTTGTTGAACTATGTATAAATTTTCTGCAATAATCTCATTTAATTTGTTCAGTTGAAGCTACTCTGAATATTTTACACATACTTGAGTGTAGCATATACTTTTGGCAAGTATGACAGTTCGAATACAGTGTCGAGTATAACTCTAGTGCAACAAATAAAATGAATTATTAGTTTTTGATATTCTTGGATTTTTTTTTTTTTCGTTTCTTCAGTACTAGTGAGTGAGAGAAGAATGTTTTTCAGTTTTTTGTTAGTATATTATGCTTTTATAGCCGACTTTGAAGAAAACTCAAAAACGGATAAAGAAAAAGACATTAAATTTTAAACTTAAGTTTTATTTCGGCATGACGTGAAATGATTAGATTTTGGACAAAGTCGAAACATCTGGGGGGGTACTTTATGAGAGGCGGTTTTTATATTTTATGGAATATATCAGCTATTTATGTTTGGAGAAAAAAATAATTTAAATAAAAGTCACTTCTAATATTATTATCTATCATTTTTGCTTAATGTCAAAATTTCCTGAAATGGTCCGTATTCGAGAAATTTGACAAAATGTGCAAAATTCTGATTTTTAAGAAAATTGTTGAAATAAAAGTTTATACATGATTTTTCTAAAATGGGACCATAATGGAAAAAATTGTAGGAAAAGTGCTAAATTTAAATTTTTTAGTATTTTCGTTTTCAATGAATATCTATAAAAAAAATCTGATGTGTCCAACACATGACTTTCCTATCTAGTAATTACAGGCTTTTTCCGTTTATTGTGTACAACCTATTGCAGCATCTCTATAAATGTTTAGAGGATAAACTGAATATATATACATTGTCCACATACATCTACCGCGAAACATTTTTCTATAGATATTCATTGAAAATGAAAATACTGAAAAATTTAAATTTAGCACTTTTCTACAATTTTTCCATTACGATCCATTTGAAAAAAATCATGTATGAACAAATTTTATAGAGATCGATATCGCAAACAACTTTTATTTCAACAATTTTTCATAAAAATCAGAATTTTGCACATTTTGTCAAATTTCTCGAATACGGACCATTCAGGAAATTTTTACCTAAGGCAAAAATTATAGATAATAATATATTAGAAGTAACTTTTATTTGAACAATTTTCTTCCCCAAACGTAAATAACAGATATATTCCATAAAATATATAAACGGCCTCCCATAAAGTACCCCCCCCACCAGATGTTCCGACTTTGTCCAAAATCTAATCATTTCACGTCAGGCCGAAATAAAACTTAAGTTTAAAATTTATTGATTTTTTCTTTATCCGTTTTTTGAGTTTTCTTCAAATTTCAAAATTTACACATTTTCTCAAATATCTCGAATACGGTCCATTTTAGAGAAATTATCTATGGGACAAAAAATTATAGAAGAATTATATTACAAACAACTTTTGTTTAAACAATTTTTATAAAAAAAAATTTTTTTTACATTTTGTCAATTTCTCGAATACGGACCATTTTAGAAAAATTTTGTAAATGACAAAAATTATAGATAATAAAATAATAAGTAACTTTATATTTAAAAAATTTTCTTCCCCAAACGTAAATAACAGATATATTCCATAAATATAAAAATTACCACCTATAAAGTACCCCCCCCAGATGTTCCGACTCTGCCCAAAATCTAATCAGCTCATTAGACGCTGGAATAAAGCTTAAGTTTGAAATTTGGTGTTTTTCCGTGTATCGGTTCATGAGTTATGCGTTATACAGACACACACACAGACACACACACACACAGACATCATCGGCGAAAATAGTCAAAACGGATTCAGGGGACCTCAAAACGTAAAAATCCGTCGAAAAACTCGAGGTCGAAAAAAAATCATGATTCCTATACTTTCCTTATATCTATATACAGATAGGAAAGTAAAAATGTTTCGAGGTAGATGTATGTGGAAAATGTATATATATATATAAATATTTAGTTTATCCTCTAAACATTTATGGAGGTGCTGCAATAGGTTGTTTTTTACTTTCCTATCTGTATACAGATATAAGGAAAGTATAGGAATCATGATTTTTTTCGACCTCGAGTTTTCGACGGATTTTTACGTTTTGAGGTCCCCTGAATCCGTTTTGACTATTTTCGCGATGATGTCTGTGTGTGTGTGTGTCTGTGTGTCTGTGTGTCTGTGTGTGTGTGTGTGTGTGTCTGTATAACGCATAACTCATGAACCGATACACGGAAAAATACCAAATTTCAAACTTAAGCTTTATTCCAGCGTCTAATGAGCTGATTAGATTTTGGGCAGAGTCGGAACATCTGGGGGGGTACTTTATGGGTGGTGATTTTTATATTTTATGAAATATATCTGTTATTTACGTTTGGGGAAGAAAATTTTTTAAATAAAAGTTACTTATTATTTTATGATCTATAATTTTTGTTATTTACAAAATTTTCCTAAAATGGTCCGTATTCGAGAAATTTGACAAAATGTAAAAAAATATTTTTTTTTATAAAAATTGTTTAAACAAAAGTTGTTTGTAATATAATTCTCTATAATTTCTCTAAAATGAACTGTATTCGAGATATTTGAGAAAATGTGTAAATTTCGAAATTTGAAGAAAACTCAAAAACGGATAAAGAAAAAATCAATAAATTTTAAACTTAAGTTTTATTTCGGCCTGACGTGAAATGATTAGATTTTGGACAAAGTCGGAACATCTGGGGGGGTACTTTATGGGAGGCCGTTTTTATATTTTATGGAATATATCTGTTATTTATGTTTGGAGAAGAAAATTGTTCAAATAAAAGTTACTTCTAATATTATTATCTATAATTTTTGCCTTGTCAAAATTTCCTGAAATGGTCCGTATTCGAGAAATTTGTCAAAATGTGCAAAATTCTGATTTTTATGAAAATTGTTGAATTAAAAGTTGTTTGCGATATCGATTTCTATAATTTTTGTTTATACATGATTTTTCTAAAATGAACCGTAATGGAAAAGTGCTAAATTTAAATTTTTCTGTATTTTCGTTTTCAATGAATATCTATAGAAAAATGTTTCGAGGTAGATGTATGTGTAAAATGTATATATTTAGTTTATCCTCTAAACATTTATAAAGATGCTGCAATAGGTTGTACAAAATAACCGGAAAATGCCTATAATAACTAGATAGGAAAGTCATGTGTTGGACACATCAGATTTTTACCATTATGTCAACATAGAAAGATGTTCCAAACGTAATTACATATAAAAGTATAATTCAAACAAAAAGTTTATGAAAATAAAATAAACCACTTGACAATAATTTAGTCTGTCACCTATCAACGAGATTTCTACAATATTCACCATAAATACAGTCCATGACTCTACCCTGTAAATTGGAAGAAACCCTTAGGCACACAGCGAAAATTTAAGAAAAAACACAGCTGACTGAGAAACCTAGATTTAAAGTTTAATCTATAAATATAATAAACTTAAAACTTTCGTTTTAGTTAGAAGAAACACATGCCACTACCAAAATTAGTACGCCTTAATTTTCCAATCATAAATTCTTTAGTAATTGTGTATAATGTAGAACTTAAGTACTGGAACTCGATGAGACTACACCACAAATAAGAACACTGAATTCTGGTGGGATACAGTTGTTTAGTCGCCCCATGCTATGACACAAATAATTAGTTCTTTCTTAAATCTGCATCACATGGAGAAAGAGATAAAATTGTTAAAATTTACTTGTGTGCATCAAGCATTTATTTGTGATTACCAAACTGCCATTACAAAGTTTCTTTCTTCCTTAAATCAGTTTATTGGAACCAAGTAAACTTGAGGCTATTACAGTTTTTACTAATACATTATTGGTCAAATATTGACTAAATGGAGCAACTTCATATTAATATATTTTCCAGCAAGCTTTATTTAAATATTTGTATTAACCTAAAATTAAATAATTTATTATTGACAATCAAATATTCTGTTAAACATGATTAAATTAACTTCTTATACTCAGTGAATTCTTATTGGGAAATTATAAATTTATTGCTTTTACAGATAATCGCACTAAGTGGTAGATATTCTTTATTTTAATTTAATTTTAAACTTTGTACGATGAATCTCTTTGTTAAGCAAATTGGCACAGATAATACGAAAATAAATGCAGATTTAAGAATAATCATTCCAATAATTGAATCAGTGATTTCGAAAACCGTACATGTCCAAAATCAGCCTTCCGAGAAAAACAACAAAAACCTTTTAACGAGTCACGAATATGTACGGTTTTACGTCTAATTTGACAAATGTAATCCTGCTCTACTACGTTAACGGATAGGTATCTAGTACGGTTTTTAAGCTCAATCGATGTAGAGACAAATTTTAAATTAAATGACAATCTTACTTTCAAATGTCAAATTTTGGGCGGTTTTCGAACTCACCGATTCAATTCAGTATTTCAAAAGTGAGTAAAATTTTACCCAAGCATATTTCGTTAAATCATCATATTATTATTATAAATCATAGTATCTGCAGATGTTCTATGTTCCATTTTAAATGAGACCCTGTATGTTGAATTAATTTCCACGCGATAAACAAGTTTGTCTAGTGATTTATATTGTCTCTTCGGCAAAGTTTCCAATATCATTGACTCCTAAAATAAAGTCTTTGTCGAGACATTTGACTCGAATGGATAAAAACCGAACCTTCATTTTGTACTCAAAATCGCGGAACGCCGATAGAGGCGATATAAGCGGGGTAGCTTGCAAAATGATTTATGATGGCGCATAAAAACAGAGATTCCAAACTGAAAAAGTATTTTAACATAAATTCCAGCTCTCCCTTTTTGCAATCACGGGAAAAGTACCTACGAAGATAAGACGCCCTAATACGCCTCAAATGAAGAATATATTCAGATATAAAAATATTGTATTTACCGCTACTTAGATTACTTTTGTGTTTTCACAAACTGCGGTAAAAAAAATGTATAAAGGTCGTTGAGTGTACAACCATAGCTCTGCAACTGGACTAAGATTCTGTAAGAATGATGACCATATTTAAGACTGGTTAAAATCTAAAGTAAATTGTTCTTCTTATTCTTGAGTGATAATTCTTTAAAATACGTTTCAAGAGTGTTTCTATTTCGGCAGTAGTAAATTTGGCGTGAATATTACCAAAAATTCCAAAAAATCCAAAAAAAATCCAAAAAATCAAAAAATTCCAAAAAATTCAAAAAATCCAAATAATCCAAAAATCCAAAAAATCCAAAATATCCAAAAAATTCAAAAAATTCAAAAAATTCAAAAATTCCAAAAAATCCAAAAAAATCCAAAAAATCAAAAAATTCCAAAAAATTCAAAAAATCCAAATAATCCAAAAATCCAAAAAATCCAAAATATCCAAAAAATTCAAAAAATTCAAAAAATTCAAAAAATTCAAAAAATTCAAAAAATTCAAAAAATTCAAAAAATTCAAAAAATTCAAAAAATTCAAAAAATTCAAAAAATTCAAAAAATTCAAAAAATTCAAAAAATTCAAAAAATTCAAAAAATTCAAAAAATTCAAAAAATTCAAAAAATTCAAAAAATTCAAAAAATTCAAAAAATTCAAAAAATTCAAAAAATTCAAAAAATTCAAAAAATTCAAAAAATTCAAAAAATTTAAAAAATTCAAAAAATTCAAAAAAATTCAAAAAATTCAAAAAATTCAAAAAATTCAAAAAATTCAAAAAATTCAAAAAATTCAAAAAATTCAAAAAATTCAAAAAATTCAAAAAATTCAAAAAATTCAAAAAATTCAAAAAATTCAAAAAATTCAAAAAATTCAAAAAATTCAAAAAATTCAAAAAATTCAAAAAATTCAAAAAATTCAAAAAATTCAAAAAATTCAAAAAATTTAAAAAATTCAAAAAATTCAAAAAATTCAAATTTGTAACGGTTGTAACCATTTTCGTTATTTTGACACCAACATCTCTACACAAATGTCAGTTGTCGTTTATGCCTTATGTCTAATGTTGGCAATTCATTTCGACTGATAGCTGTCAACGAGCAAGTTGAATTATTGAATTTTAAATTATCTTTTATCTAGTACAACCGATGTACTAATTGTCTTTAATATTTTTAATGACCGTCTGATTTTATAAAGGTAAGTTTTCTACCGATATTTTGTTGAAAATATATATTTAGTACAAGAATTTCTTTATTAAAATGTCAAATTTGAAACATAACCTCACACATTGAATCACACAAGAAATCTCATGTTTTATATAATTTCATATATTATTTTGTTTGAAATAGATCATATGCTTTACTATATTTAAATGTGTTAAATAAGACTTTTTCTTTTCCTATTAAATTTGGTCTCTGTGAAGCTATTCAAATAATAGTTTAAATGTTCATTTAATAGTAAAAAGCATTATCTGTTTCCTATATACTCTTCCTAATCCCTTCTTGATATTTTTACCTTTTTCCTTGTAGTTTGGCTGTATATAGATGGTCCTATAGAAGTTGTATATAGATGGTTTCAGTAGAAGGTCAGTAGAAGTTATATCGATGGTTTTATAGAAGTTTATCGTAAAAGATTGTTAGGAAGAACGTTCCAGCTGCATGTGTAGAAATATTGAAACTTAGAAGTTTGGTTCCAGCTACAGAGGTAGTTTTAAGTATTTCAAGAGGTTTAGTTCGAGCCATCCAAAGAAGTGTACGAGATTTAACTTCACCTAAGAAGAATTATCAGTTGGTGATATCCAAGCCTATCATACGAATCCCCTGCACCTGCTACCTGTTATACCACAGATAAGTTATAATAAATAATTTAAATTTGAATAATTAAGTCTCTGTGAATTAGAATTTGTTGCTACCTTATTTAATTATAGTATCATAAAGGTTAGTGATTTTCTATATTTTCATCATTAATCGCTTGTCAAGTTTAGAAAGTTTAAATATAGTGGCGTCCAACATTCTTTTTCAAAGTGATACGAGTTGTTTAATAACCTGACCCACTCCCCAAATAATAAGAGCTTAAAACACTATAAAAATAGATAAAATAACAAAATCATATTACAAATTCAAAAATGTATCACATTTAAACCCTCTCAATTGAGGAAAGTATGATTGTTTTGTCATAAAATATCCAGATTCAAATAGAAATTGACTTGTCCGATGGCTTTTCACCTTTGTTTCAAATATTGTGTATGGGGGATTCGTATTGCATCATATAGCAAATGAAATCCAAATTCAAAATACATTACATTTAAGGTCTTTCAATTAAAGTGTCGTACGAACACTTTTGCTATTTTTTTTTTTAATTTTGTGTCATCGGCGTTGACTACTACGGCCATTAGCCTTATGTTTTGTGTAGGATTTGTAACTGTTTCCCAGCGCCACATTAGGAACAGCACTGTTAATTAGAACCCAACAATGAATGGTCAAGTGGGGAATCCTACCAAGGCATCAGAATTAATTTTAAATAATTAAATTAAATGAAAAAAGTCATGACTCTAACCACTGAGCCAACCCACCCCCCACTTTTGCTATTAATTTTTTTTGTGAAAACAACGCTCCAAAAGGGGCGTTTATTAATATTACAATCTAATCAAGAGTTGATCAGTGAGTAACTTTGTTATAACCTAACTTAACTAGGGTTGCAATATTAAAAACTAAAGTTCTACTCGCTAGTATACCTTAGGGTCTGATATCTTAGTTACACTAAACTAACTTGTCACACTAAACCGCACAATGCTTAGCTTTGTTAATAACACAATCACTTGGCTAACTCAAAAGGTTTTACTCTCTTGAGTCTTCTTGTCAGGTTAGTGTTATCAATAAGTTGGATCGCCTTAACGTTCACATGTTGGTAGAGCCGTTATTCGTGACTCCTAGCGAATCTGGTGATAGTCTGGTCAGCAGTGTCCATCTGATGGTCTCGGTAAAGGTAGCTGTTTCTAATGTACCAAGGATCATCGACAATGTTCCTCAATACTTTTTTCTGGAATCTATGAATTATTAGAATATTACTATAGCTGGCCCAACCCCAGAGCTGAATGCCATAGGTCCAAATTAGTTTGAGAACTTGTTTAGATAATAGAATTTTGGTATGTGTAGATAGGCTGGAATGCCTACCAAGTAACCAGTTTATTTTCTTGAATTTTATATCTTACTCTTGTCTTTTCTTTTTAACACGGACCTTCCAGCGAAGTCTTGCATCTAATGTAATACCTAGATATTTTGCCGAGTTAGGGACCTGAGCATTATTTATGTTAATGGGTATTATTTGACCATTTTTGTTAGTAAAATTAATATTAACAGATTTGGTTTCGTTTAGTTTAATACGCCATCTTTTGGTCCATTTAGTTATTTGATTAACTGATGTTTGTAGTTTATTTGCAGCCTCTTCATGATCTTTGCCTATCACTAGGATGGCAGTATCATCTGCAAATGTAGCTATTGTGTCTTGTTCTAGTTGGGGTATGTCACAAGTGTATAACAGATACAAAGTGGGTCCCAGGACGCTTCCCTGTGGTACTCCTGCTTCAATTTCTTTTAATTCAGAGCATGCTTCATCTTGTTTTACTCGAAAGAATCTATCTGAAATGTATGAATTTAATAGCTCTGAGTATGGCTGTGGAAGTAGCACATTCAGTTTATGTTTTAAGCCATCACGCCATACTTTATCAAAATCCTGCGCAACATCGAGAAAGACGGCTAAACAGATTTCTTTGTTCAATGATGGGTTTCAGTCTTTTAATTAGTATTTTTTCAAATAGTTTCGATATTATAGGCAACAGAGATATTGGCCTATATGACGAAACTACGTCATGAAAAGCTATCGTGAAAAGCGACTGTGCTTTTAATCGTAGAGAAATTTTGATAATAGACGACAATAGTGCTTTTCGTCGTCTGATTTACATATGGGTGATATCTATATAAATATATAGCATTGGATCTTTCCCTTCTCGTACACGAGCGTCATCTTAATATTATACATTTTGGGGGATACTTTTTGTAATAAGCAACCATATGAGATTGTCGTCCTTCCCTTAATATATTTATTGTATAACCCAAATTATACCAAATGATATGTGGCAATTTTCATGGGTTACAACTTAAAAAAGGACTAGTTTGGGCTGATAAAAAATTAGGAATATGCATACTATTTTTAATACTTTTTTAATTTTTTTTGTAGTTTAGGTCAGTTCGCAAGGCACAAGACTTGAGGGGTGTTTCTCTTAGTTTACAAAAATTTTTCTGACTAGAATAAAATTCTTTGAACTCAAAATACGTAGTTTCAAAGACATTTTATTAGCCGCATTTTACAGTTGAAATCTGTTAAGAGGTTTAAAATTCGATTTTGTTATTTAAAAAAGCCGAGGACACAATAACAGCAAAACACTAGTATTTGTACCATAATAGAGGAAACAGAATCCCGTAGAGTAAAGGGCATAACATAATTTACTTTAAGAAAAATACCGACTTGAAACATAAAGCTTCTTTCGGTGAGTGGATTTGCGGAGAAGTAAAAGCTAAAAATAATAAGTCTTTTTTCGAGGCATGCTAAGGGTATAAAACCGGGTAAAAATAAGGTTATAGTAAACCCCATCTTCCTTTTAATAAGTGCAATCTGCTCTCTGTGAACGAGATGTAACTTCTGAGAGAAAAATGTAGACTTCTACTGAATAAATAATTCGACTAGATATCTTTTACGGGTGCCATCGAATGAGATCCTAGTGTTTTATGACGTCAACGAAATGCAGCGTTCGGACACACTACTGTTTTTATTTTTAAGGCACTCGATGAATAATTTCACAGGTAAATGGCTCTTGTTTTAAATAATGTAAATTTTTTATTGTTTTATTGTAGAAAAAATGTTAATTAAAACATTTATTTACTTATCATTTTTTGAACAATTTCTTTGAAAAAGCATTCAAAATAGAACGTGTTTCTTGGGTACACAAAAAAGTTTTAGCACTACTAAACATGCTAATACAAGTCATAATACTGCCAACCAAGATACAAAACAATTACAAAAATTGTTATTATACTTTACCAACAAAATCCCTTTGGGTTAGCTTAATGATGTATATAGAATTTGACATAACTATTATTTCTTACGATAAAAGGTTCAAGCGGGCTTTATTCCTGGTAAATTTTAAATTAAAATCTTGAATTTTTGAGATATGAATGAAACACAGAAGGACGTAATTCCACATACTTTTTATTTTATTACCGTCCTTCTTTTCATTTCACTTGTATATATTGTGAAAGTTGTTATGAAGGCGCCTTTCGTTAGTATGTCTAAAATAAAAGAATATTATAAATTACTTAAATTACGTTTTGAGAAGTTTTAATTTAAAGTTTGGATAAATTTTAACTAAAAATACCAATCGACGTATCCGAGTGTTTTTCCGAACACGCCCCCATTTATTTGTTACCGAATTTATTCCATTTGGCTTTTCCACACTGTATAACACCATCTATAGGTACTGTTTTTACGAAATATACAGTGCTTTTCAGATAAAAGTATCCACCTTAAGTAACTTTTGAAGGACTGATTATTACAAAAAACAAAAAAATACGTCAATTAATATTCGAAGGGGGAGATATCGTGCCATATTTAAGTTTGCTAAAAAAGTCTAAAAAAGTCACCCTTTCACCCCTACTATCATCCCTTCAATTTTTTTAAATGGCTTGCCCCATTTTTTTATCCATTTTTGGATTGCTCTTGTTTAACTGATTTCAAAAATGTATAAAACATGGGGATTAAAGTAATTAGTTTACGATCTACAGAATTTTAAATTAAAATAAAATTGAATTGTGCAAAACTTTTATTTTAATGATTTTGTCACAAGCGTTTCCAATGACAAAACGAATATTTCATTTTCAAAATTTATTATAAAAATTGTTCAAAATGTCCACCATTTACTTCCATACAATGGTATAACCTAGACTGAAAAGCCTCCCTGACATTACCGAACACGTGTGCCTTTAAATGTAGGCATTCATACTCTATTCTTTGTCGTAAATCTTCTAAAGATTCTGGTTGGGTAGCATAAATTTTTGTTTTTAAATAACTCCATAAAAAGGAGTCTAGAGGTGATAAATCCGGTGATCTAGGTGGCCACTCCATCATCGAGCCTCTTCTACCTATCCAACGATTGGGGAAAGTTTCATTTAAAAATTGTCGTACAGGCAAAGCAAAATGTGGAGGCGCTCCATCCTGTTGAAAGACAAGCAAATCTTCAGAAAGATTATGATCATTTTCTATTATTGTTGTAATACGTGGATCAATTACTTCTCTCAATAACTCAAGATATGACTCTCCATTTACGTTTCCGTCTAAAAAGGAAGGTCCGACTATGTGGTCACCTAGGATACCACACCATACATTTAACTTTTGAGGATTCTGTGTGTGGTATTCACGCACAACATGTGGATCACTCTCAGCCCAATATCTGCAATTATGTCTATTAACTAAATCATTAACTGAAAATGTGCATTCATCCGAAAAACAAAGGTTGTGCAACAAATGTGGATTGTCAGTCAAGCGCTGACTCAATAGTTCACAAAATTCAAGACGACGATCAAAATCATCTTCATACCACTCTTGAACCAATTTAATTTTGTATGGATGGTACTTATGCTTGTGTAATATTTGATAAACTGTGGAAGATGAAACACCTATTTCTCTGCTTATTGTTGTCAGTGACTGTGCTTGTTGATTTTCAAGACTTACTTGTCCTAAAACTGCGACTTCAATTGCTTCGTTATTTACGAGTTCCAGTCGGTTATGTTTTTTATTGCCAACTGACCCGGTTGATGTAAATTTATGCATAAGATCAATTACATACTTATGAGTTGCATGACCTCCTTGGTGTGTTTCGTTGAAAATTCTAGCAGCAGCTCGTGCAAAACTGTTATTTTTGTAGTATAAACCTACAAGTTCAATTCTTTCTTGTCAACTGTAAAGCATTTTCAAATCAAATAAATAACCTCAACAAATCAATGTGCACATGTATCAAAATACACTATAAAAGTAATTTAAATTCATTTTTCAAATCTCCAATACCTTTACCATGTATCATAAAAAACTTCAACAAGTTTTTAGCGGTACGATTAAGGTATAATGTATTCTAAATCCAATTTTGCTGCAGTCAGCAAGGTGAGATGTAAAAATTTGTCACTCAAATAATGGAACCCTGTAGATCATAAAGTAATTATTTTAAACCATATGTTTCATAAATTTTTGAAATCAGTTAAACGAGAACAATCCAAGAATGGATAAAAAAATGGGGGAAGCCATTTAAAAAAATTGAAGGGATGATAGTAGGCGTGAAAGGGTGACTTTTTCAGCAAACTTAAATATGGCACGATATCTCCCCCTTCGAATATTAATTGACGTATTTTTTTGTTTTTTGTAATAATCAGTCCTTCAAAAGTTACTTAAGGTGGATACTTTTATCTGAAAAGCACTGTATATAAAATCTTAATTCAACATAGCCAGTCTGCAGAATAGGCACTCCAAAATAAATGAGAATAGACGGCTATTTAAAATTTATTCTAGTTACATTAGAAATCGCGGGAGATTATTTTCGTTACTAATTTCACAGATACAGGGCGTAATACCATTATCAATGATAAAAACTCGTTTAAAATTAAGCCAGATAACTGTCGTGTAAAGCCGACACTGTTCTTTATTTATGGTTAGACGACATTGAGTCTGGCGTTGGTAATCGCTGCTGTCCACCAAGAAGATTTGAGAAGAGACATTAAGATTTAATATGCGTTGCATATTAATAAATAAATTAAAACTGTGAGTTATAATAGTGCCTAAAGATTAAATAAGTTAATTAGTACCTATTTTTTCCACACAACCTTTGACATAAGTTGAAGGGTGCTGTGCTCTTTTGGGTGACTTTTTGCAAGTGTTGATTCCATGTTAACCTGTGGTCAACGATGACTCCCAAGTATTTAGCCTCTCAAGCAAATGAAATCTTTTTTTTTAATACTGGTGACTTCAGTCCTGTTGGTACTTTTCGTTTTGTAAAGTTGACTATTGTGTTTTTTTGAGGGTTTAATATTAGTTCATTCTCTCTGCACGATGTTTAGAGCGGTTTGTTTGCGCTCAGATATTGTATCTGCGAACTTGCCTCTTACGATGATCGCCAGGTTATCGGCATACCCTAGGCACTAAAAACTGCGGATAATAGCCTTTTTATGAGTTCGTTCACTAGGACTGACCAGAGAAAAGGCGATATTACTCCTCCCTGAAGCAGCTCCTGCCTGCTTTAGCTGTCAGTGTAGCTTCGCCTAAAGATGATGTTATTACCCTTTCTTCTAGGCTGGCTTTTATTTACTGACATAGGACTGGTACCCCTTTCACTGTTAGTGCATTAATTATAGATATTGTTTGATAATTACTAAAACCTCCCTCAATATCTACGAAAGTTGCTACTGCCATTTCTTTATCCTCCAGGGATTTTAACAATAGCCTGTTGAGATCATTCAGGGTCAAATTGGTTGACTTGCTTGGCTGATATGCATATTGACGACCGCTGAGAGGATTTTCGTGTCGTATATATCTATCCATTAGTCTTTGTAGCGTTTTCAGCATGAATGACGATAGACTGATTGGGCGGTACGATTTTGGTGTCATTAAACCTTCCTACTTTAGGAAGGTATATGACTCACCTTTTGCCACGCCTTTGGTATATGACGCCAGGCTCCACATGCTTTAAATATGCAACACATATGTGGAATTAAAGTTTCCTGTCCTTTTTGTACAAAAATGGGTTATATTCCATCTATTTGTATGTAAGGTTTATAAATTAACATAGACGTCGTTCAACGTTTTCACATTTTTAACAGTACTTTGTTTATTTACAATAAATTTATCTAAAGTTTTTCATTTTATTGTATACTATATAAAAATATATTGTTAAATTTAATGAATTTTCGTAATTTTAATTGTTTTAATTTTTAAATGAATTTTATAGTTACTTTATAACTTTGGACCGTAAATAGATTTCAAAGATAACTTTTATGGTTTTCATGAATCTTATTTATTTTTAATATGCATCTTAATGTATACTCGTAATATCACAGAATATACAATATTAAATAAAAATTAGCATTACTTAATAACTTAAATGTACATTATTATTCCAATTTTAATGTCTAGTGCAATGTTTCGAAAATGATTTAAAAATAATAGTAAACCCTTTTTATAACAATTAAAAACATTGAACTTGAAGTGAAATTGGAGCAGGATTATAGTAATTACATAATATTAAATAAACATTTTAATTAAAAAAAAAAAAAAAATAACAATACTATACCTGAACTAGTAGGAACCCTGTATAATTTGTTTTTGAGTTAAGATTTTTTAATTAAGCCTCTTAAATTGATCCTTTCTAATGTGCAGAGAAATATCCCGCAAAGAAATTTTGTTAAGAAAAGTACATACTAATTTTACATGTAATTCTTATTTTTATAACAAAAATAAATTTTCGAGACGAATTATTTCATGCGAAACCATAAATATTACCTTAAAAGTACGGCGTCAACAAGTGTGAAAAACCGACCAGCTTAACCTCGAGTATCAAATTTCCCGAAAGTATAAGCGCATTACGTTAAAAAAATCGTCGAGAGTTAGTACATTTTCTTTGCGGAAACTCATTTTCACGTCAACCATGAAATTGTTTACATAAATATACATGAATTATCTCTAGAGTGAGTGAAACGCAGAAGGAGAGATCAGCAGCGTCAAGAAGAATTCAAATTAATGAGCGGTGTTGGCTTATTAGATTTAGAAATTAAATTACTAAATAAAGCGTATTACAAAAAAAAAATAGGAACGTCAAAACTAACCCTGAAGAACTATTTTTCGAAAGTCACAAAATAGAAACTAGAATATTTTATTTATTTAACAGAATTACTCCTAATTCAAATACAGAATAGGGCAATAGATATTTTTTAAGCAATAATTTAAATTATTATTTTTTAAATTAACTTATTCTTTTTATAAATACATATACAATCAGTATTTATGTAAAATCAATCACAGTAGAACACATATATTTATTATTAACTGGTTAGAGTTTCGGTTTAAATCTTGACCTGTAAACACGATTTAGTTTCTCTCAATACAGTTCAACAAAATTGTGTATTATTGTTTGTGTCTTAGAATTACTATGGTAGACGGCACAGATACATTTACTTTTCCACTTTTAAATATCAGTATTATTAATATATTTATGTATAATTCACAAAGACACCGCCGACGTTCAGCTTAGAAAACACAGTCAAACTGCAAAAATAAAGTGATGCGTGTGATTCTATTACAGCTAAACGACTGTGTACGTTAATTTTCGAGCAAATATGCTGAAAGCTAGTATCAAATAAATATTTTATGCCTGGCATCGCTGTACGATGAGAATCTGTCGGCTCGATTAATTATAACACCTTAATTTTAGCGTCTTCTATTGGTTGAGTCGAGCCATTCTCAAACTTCTATTTGCGATAGCTTATAATAGACCGTAAAAAATGCCCGTACACGTGGACTGAGATATCCATTAGTAGTTATGTGATTTTGTTCAACTTATGTTGTAAGTGGTTATTCAGCACGCTTCCATGTGTCATCGTCATGTTGACTGAGCACAGATGAACAGTGTTTGTTTATCCAGTGTTGTATTCACATTACTGTTTGGATTTTTGATTTATAAATAAATGGCTTTTTGGAGGCCCTTTGAAAGTGATGAAAAAACTGTAATCCCTGAAGATATGCAAATAATTATAATTTTAATTGACTATTTTTTAAATAAATAGGATCAGTTGCCCCTCAAAAACAACTAAATTAATATTTAAATACTCTCCATAAATTGTAAAATTTAAAAAGTTTAAAGTCGGCTTTGGCAGTTTACATTATTGTTTACCTATACAGAGTGATTCACAAAGAAAAGGTTATATGTTACCTGCAAATTATATAGCGGAAAATATTGAGTTTTGGCTAAATTTGGTATATTTACCTCCAAATTAAAAAAAGTTAAATATTGTGAGTACTGATTATTTTAATACTATTTGTGTTTTTTGATTATTAACCAATAAAAACTAGTGACATAATCACTAAATTTATACCCACCGATTATTAACATTCTATTCTACAATATTATTGTTATTAACACAATTATCAGGTTTGGTTGCAAGCATTAACGATATTATTATAATGTTGGTTTTGCAGAATAATAAAATTGATTCTTGTATTACAAAAATCAATACTTCGCAGACGGAAAATATAGATATGCATTCTCAGATCTCTGAACTTAAAAGACAAGTTCAGTCAATAAGCGCTAAAGACCTATACAGTGAGTTTATAAATAGATTTGAAATCAAAAACAATGTAATCATGTACGGTATAGAAAAGTCATTAGATACTGAAGGAGCAGTTAAGGACATACTGAATTAGATTCCAGCCCCATCTCCTATTACTTATAATAAGGTTTATAGATTAGGACAGTTACAAATTAATAAGAGTGCGCCCCGTCCATTAAAAATTGAGTTTCAAACAATAGAAATTGCCCAAATCAAAATATCCCAATTTGAGAATGTCTGATGATCATACGTCTCGTCAAAAAAAAGAAATAACTTCGGTGTTTAAGGAACTAGAGGAACGAAAAGCTAATGAAGAAAACTTGAAAATAAAATTCTTTAATGGCCAACCGCAAATTATTCCTGGTACAACAAAAAGAAGGCGTGAAGATTTCTCACCTAATTAAAATATACCAAAAATTAACAAAACCGAACGAGGACCTCCAAAAAACTTCTAGTAACTTTTTGGAATTATGGTTATAGAAATCTTTAAAATTTTATTTCTGTTCAAAGTTTTCTCCAGTTATTATTTGTATTGGCGAAACTTGGATCACTACGGAAATTACTCAACCACCATCAAATTGTTTCAAAGACTTAAATGTAATAGGTAACTCTGCGGTAAAGTAAAAGTCATTGGATAGAGCCAGTGGTGGTTTGTGCATCTTCTATAGGAAACATTTTAGTGCTAATGTATTATGTAAATCCGCTTGGTGGATCATTGTTTTATTTGCTTTCAAGGATTTCAAAATAATAATATGCAATATATACCTAAAACCGTCTTTAAATATTAATAATATTTTAGAAGGCTTGCAAATAACATTGACAAAAATATCAGAAAGATATCCTGATGTACCTATAGTAATTAGTGGTGTTTTTAATTGTAGGGTATAAAATTTGTACCAAAACATAAAATAGCTTTCTGTAGTATTTTAAATAATACCGAATCAAATATCGCAGTAGATTTAAATGAACCATTGGAGGCAGAATTGTTTTAATAGGTTTAATGGCACAAAAATAAAATTTGATATTTCTAAAGTTCGTACTAAATGTATGAATTCAGAGAACAAAAAACATTGTTTAAACCAATTAGAGAATATTCCAATATTTTTCATGTAGTTTTTATTTCATAATATTACGTTTATTTATTTTAAATAGTATAATTGCTCTCATGTACATTCACTAAATACACCAACCTATATTATAACTAATTTACTTGAACTCATGACACTACTGAATTATATTTAATTTAACAATTTAGCTTTAACAAAAATTTAATAGCCAAGAAAAATCCAGTCCTGTCTCAAAGACTCTCGATGCTAGTAGACGTTCGCGAAATCCTTTTTCCACGCGTAGGCCTGGGTACAAAAAATATTCCAGTATCTTCTCAAGTCTCTATGTGGACAGCAAAAAGCGGAGGGTGCTTCAAAAAAAATTTTTAATTTTTTTTTCGCTCTTACCCTCTCAAATGTTTCTATTTAATATAAAAAAAATTCTCACCAAATATGGGCGTTCCAGCTCAACTCTAAGAGGTCGCTGTTTTAATTTTAGTTTCCCATTTAATTAACATAGGGAAAAATAATTTAATGGTTGGAATTTTATATCTCTGTTTAAAAGTAACTTATGGCAATGATCATTGCAGTTTCTTATATAAAATTTGACGCTCTATAAAAAGGTTTGTTAGGATTTTTCGTTAAATTTATTTCTTCTAGAGTTATTCGAGGTCAAAGTTTGATCAACATCAAATTTTCTGGTTTTTTTAAATTTTATGGTAAAATTAACAGACGGGTGGTGAAAGGGGACAAAACAAGGCAGCAGGGGTGGGATGGACGGGCAAAATGGGGTACCCAAAAAATTTCGTAAAAAAAAATTTTTTTTTAAATTGTTTTTTTTTTCGGTTTCTAAATTATTTAAAAATCTATTGACTTATAAGTTCACGCCTTTAATTTAAAAACATTATTCTGAGCTTGTAGAGCAAGAAAAAGGAAAATAAAAATTTGAGAAACTTTTTTTATGGATTGTATGCAGACTAAGGGGCTCCAAAAAAAATTTTTTTAACTCTTACCCTCCTAAATAGGGGTGATTAATAGAAAAAAATTCTCCTGCAAAGCAAAATTTTTTTTGAAGCACCTTAGTCTGCATACTATCCATAAAAAAATCTGATGTGTCCAACACATGACTTTCCTATCTAGTTATTACAGGCTTTTTCCGGTTATTTTGTACAACCTATTGCAGCATCTCTATAAATGTTTAGAGGATAAACTAAATATATACATTGTCCACATACATCTACCGCGAAACATTTTTCTATAGACATTCATTGAAAATGAAAATACTGAAAAATTTAAATTTAGCACTTTTCCTACAATTTTTCCATTACGGTCCATTTAAACAAAATCATCTATGAACAAATATTATAGAGATCGATATCGCAAACAACTTTTATTTCAACAATTTTCATAAAAATCAGAATTTTGCACATTTTGTCAAATTTCTCGAATACGGACCATTTCAGGAAATTTTTACATAAGGCAAAAATTATAGATAATAATATTAGAAGTAACTTTTATTTGAACAATTTTCTTCTCCAAACATAAATAACAGATATATTCCATAAAATATATAAACGGCCTCCCATAAAGTACCCCCCCAGATGTTCCGACTTTGTCCAAAATCTAATCATTTCACGTCAGGCCGAAATAAAACTTAAGTTTAAAATTTATTGATTTTTTCTTTATCCGTTTTTGAGTTTTCTTCAAATTTCGAAATTTACACATTTTCTCAAATATCTCGAATACGGTCCATTTTAGAGAAATTATCTATGGGACAAAAATTATAGAGAATTATATTACAAACAACTTTTGTTTGAACAATTTTTATAAAAAAAAATATTTTTTTACATTTTGTCAAATTTCTCGAATACGGACCATTTTAGGAAAATTTTGTAAATAACAAAAATTATAGATAATAAAATAAGAAGTAACTTTTATTTAAAAAATTTTCTTCCCCAAACGTAAATAACAGATATATTCCATAAAATATAAAAATGACCACCTATAAAGTACCCCCCCCAGATTTTCCGACTCTGCCCAAAATCTAATCAGCTCATTAGACGCTAGAATAAAGCTTAAGTTTGAAATTTGGTGTTTTTCCGTGTATCGGTTCATGAGTTATGCGTTATACAGACACACACACACACACACACACACACACACACACACACACACACAGACACACAGACACACACACACACACACACACACACACACACACACACACACACACACACACACACACACACACAGACATCATCGCGAAAATAGTCAAAACGGATTCAGGGGACCTCAAAACGTAAAAATCCGTCGAAAACTCGAGGTCGAAAAAAATCATGATTCCTATACTTTCCTTATATCTGTATACAGATAGGAAAGTAAAAAGTTCGATGGAAAAGTTTGTCAAATTTTTATTTTCCTTTTTCTTGCTCTACAGGCTCAGAATAATTTTTTTTTTTTAATTAAAGGCGTGAACTTATAAGTCAATAGATTTTTAAATAATTTAGAAACCGAAAAAAAACAATTAAAAAAAAAATTTTTTTTACGAAATTTTTTGGGTACCCCATTTTGCCCGTCCATCCCACCTGCTGCCTTGTTTTGCCCTCTTTCACCACCCGTCTGTTAATTTTACCATAAAATTTAAAAAAAAAAACAGAAAATTTGATGTTGATCAAACTTTGACCTCGAATAACTCTAGAAGAAATCAATTTAACGAAAAATCATGATAGACCTTTTTTGTAGAGCGTCAAATTTTATATAAGAAACTGCAATGATCATTGCCATAAGTTACTTTGAAACAGAGATATAAAATTCCAAACATTAAATTATTTTTCCCGATGTTAATTAAATGGGAAACTAAAATTAAAACAGCGACCTCTTAGAGTTGAGCTGGAATGCCCATATTTGGTGAGGATTTTTTTTATATTAAATAGAAACATTTGAGAGGGTAAGAGCGAAAAAAAAATTTTTTTTGAAGCACCCTATGGGGACACGCAGACGAGCTGCTGAACGGCGTAAACAAAGATTAGGGCTTTCTTATAAATTTTCCTATTCAATGTTTATCAGTTGGTTGTGGCCGCTTTTTAATAGAAGCCACTTTTTTTATCTACAGCCTTTGCCGAGGGTGGCACAAAATTTATCAAAAACATTTGATCGAATACATTTAATCAAAAACATTTGATCGAATGCATTTGATCGAAAAGAAAAATGATCGAAAAGAACAATGATCAAAAACAACAATGATCGAAAAAAAATTAATCAAAAATAGATTTGATAGAAAAAGCAATTGATCGAAAAACCAAATATACATAAAATTAGAAAATACTCAATTAATTTACCTAACCTGTTCGGCCTAGGGCCATCGCTGATTGCTTCTCCTAAAAAATGTACAAGAAATGAAAAAGTAAATAAAATTAGTTTACCTAGCCTGTGCTAGAGCAATCAATTAAATTTAAATGGCTCCAGGCCGCACATGTAAGGCAAATTAATATTACGAAGCAACAGCTTCTGCCGCACAAGTTGAGTGAATTAGTTGAAGTTTAAAAAATTTATAAATTTACCTAACCTATGCGAGAGCAATCAGTAAAATTTAAATGGTTCCAGGCCGCACAGGTAAATGATTTAAGGTCATTTTTGTACAATTTTTTTAAGCAAACCGCGAAAATTCCAAGCTGCACAAGTTAGATATATTAGTTTTTAATAAAAATGCTTTCTTTAAAATGTTCTATTTTGACTGAATAGGATATTTTGTGCGAATAAAATTCGATAAATGAGTCAGTTACCATTTGAATTTTTTGAAAAATTTGCCATTAGTACCTACCTAATGTGACGATAGCCTCTAAGTTTAGTTTCCTCGATAATAGAGATTAGATTTAATGTTGATTTTTGACATATTGTCCTTTCGACCTAATTAATTTTAGATCTATTGTCTTTTCGTTAAAATGTTTTTCAATAAAATATGTCTTCGATCAGATGTTATTCGATCAAATATATTTTTGATCAAATTTCCAATTCAATTAAATGTTTTTAGATCAATTTTGTGCCGCATGAACCAGTTAACATTTCTTGAGGTTTAGCATCAGTTAGGCAGCTTTAATTATTTTAAGAAGATCTTCTAAGTTGCTTAGATGTTCATCAAATCACTTTGCCAAGACTAATGCCGTCTAAATACCCTAGGCACGTTTTTAAGGATAATCCTCTCAACCCATTTTCCATAAAACTTTTAAATTTAGCTAGGTCATTACATAGTCCAAATGGTATGATATTGAATTGCCACGATCTAGATCCGGTGATAAAAACTGTTTTTTCGTTGTCTACCGGATTTTTAACTGCTAATATCCAGACTTCTAGTCTAAAATACAAAATAGTTTACTTCTGGCTAATGTATTCTAAGTATCGTCGACTCGAATAAGCCTTACGGTAGTCCACACAGAACCTAATAATTTCATCTTTTTCTGGACCTGTACTAGCGGAGAGACCCATGGGCTGGTAAACATTTATACCACGCTGTCTTTCTCCATTTTTCAAAAGGATTCGTTTCTCTCAACCTTTGGTAATCGTCTAGATGATTGACAAATCGGCCTGGCATTACCAGTGTCAATTTTATGTTTTACAACAGCAGTTATTCCTATTTTTCCTCATTTTGGTACAAAATTGTCACGAAATCTTGGAAGAAATTCCTTTATTGTTATTTTCTCTAGTTTAATTTAGAAATTAACCAGCAACTGCAATCATTTGCTTGTATTTGATGGAATTATTAAAAGTTGTCTAACGAATTATGGAAGTTATTGGTACACAGGTTCTGATTCTAGTCTCTTTCTTAAAGGTGGTTGGAAAATCATAAATGTATATGACACGTACTGGAGTTCGTTTAGAAGTCGTGACCAACCCCTTTCCTATCAGAATTCCTTGAATAACCCCTTCATCGTAGTTCCAAAGTTTTATCGAACAGGTGTTCCTCTTTTCATAGTTTCTTAAAGCCGTACTAGTGTTATGGTGTTACTTCTACCAAGTACCACCATTGTATATTCCTGCGTACAGCTACTAACTATTACAAATAAATTAATTTGGTATGAAAACACTGTAGTATATTTTGCATACTTACACTGCGCAAGAAAATAAAATAAAATCGCGAATAATTGTAGTGTCTTGTGGGAAAAAAATCCATTTAGTATATAATGATGTACAAGTACCTATGCATGTGCCTACGCTCCTGATATCTCATGAGTGAACGAAACTCAGGACCGAAGAAAAATTTAAAAATCTTATTATTTACGTGTAGTTGTTGTGACAAGTAAGACGTCGAGTGTATAAGGGTGGGTCTCTGATTTATGAACAGGCTGCAAAGTGAGTCCGTAGTCATAAATCGCTATGCTGTGCCGTGGGGCGAGACTTTAATGAGACGTTATTTTTGAAACATCTCCGGCATTAATCATAATTGTACTTCGAGTCGTCGTTACGAGATTTCAGCAGAATTCGTACGTGCTGATATCCAGATATGAGATACGCGATACCGATTTGATATATTATACAGCGGTAAATAAGCGCACGCACCGTTTCGGTGCGCTTAATAATTATCCGTCTGCAAATTCACTGCAGAAAAAGAAATTATGTACAGCCGAATTGTATACAGTATGTTTGAAATAAAAATGTATTCTACAATAATGCAAAATATCTCTTAAAGTTAATATTCAAATATACAGGGTCTTTAACTGTGCCCCCATCTTATGTGACCAAATTTATATTATCAGCAGTTGATGAATACAAAAGTGAAAATCCCTGTCCAATGCTGTAAATATTTTAATACAAAATACAATTTCTTTTTTATATTCATGGGCTATGTCAATTAGAACAAAGTGCAGTAAGAATAACATCAAAGAAGTATATTATTAATTATTCGTTACCGTTTCGATGATGGTGGGTGAGGTATTCCAGGTTATCCTCAACTGTAAGTCAAACATCAATGATCTTAAGGTCGCCTTGTCACCATAGCAAATAACAACAGCTGAAAAGGAAGCCTCTGACAAAAAAACAAAAGTAGATAGACAAGGCTACCACGGCATCACATAGGGAATTCAATGTGTAAGAGTAAGAGGTACAAATTCAGTAGGTAAGAGTGAGACAGCCGGTCTGAGGGGAAAACGGGATAGTGGGGGGAGTGGGGAATTAAAATTTCTTAGAAACACTAAGAGAAAAGCAATGATGTAAAGGAAATCATGATTAAAATACCTTCCGAATTAATGCAGATAATTAGCTACAACGCTAATACTAAAATGGATATTAAAACAAGAGTGAAAGAATCTAACTGGCTACTAGACAGCATGAAGCGTAGAATAGAAAAGTGGGATGAAATCCCCGTTATAACAAAATTAAGGTTGGAAATAAAATCATCCAGGAGTATAGAAATACAAACGGAAAAGAAAAAATTGAAAAAATACTGGGAACAGAGGAAGATAACTACGATAAGTTGATAAGTAATATATAGATAATGAATGGGCAGAAGATTATATAAAATTTGACGATGGCAAAAAACCTTGCCGTTACAATAGATCCAAACACAAGCCTGAGGACGTAAAAGTGGAACCGTTGATACAGAAGTTACCGGCAATAGCCCTTATAGAGGACGGAGGAAGTGAGGGTGAGTAAAAATCATGTCGATACTGACAGAAGTAGCTACGAAGAAAAGGAAGTAAAAAATACCATTTTCGCACTCCCAATACAAATGGATAATAGTGGTATATGTTATGTAAAAGTTACATACCAGCTATTCATGAATCTAAAAGAACTATCTGAGGAGCAGCTGATAAAAAATATTAAAGTGGCTATACTAGAACAAATAAACATTGACTATAGGAGAAAATGTAAGGAGTACAGTTTTAGAGTTTTAAAAGGCATGAAGATAATGATAATTGATTGAGGAAAAAGAAAAAGACGAAATTAAATGAAAAGAAATAAAAATGAAAAAACAACTCTGTCGTACGCATACCTTGTAACGTTTGGAACCGTTATTTCGACACAATTACCTCTTACTCAAATGTCATTTGTCGTTTATGCCTTGTGTCAAAAAATTATATTTTATTTCATTTCATTTAAAGATATCAAATAGATCACAATTATTTTAATTTATCTCGGTCATCTGAAGTATTAGATGATTTTTAATATTCTAAATCCATCTGATTTTATAAGGTAAGTTTTAATAATGATATATGGTTGAAAATATATATTTTGTACAAGGATTTCTTAAATAAATTGTCAAGTTTTGAACATAACCTCAATATTAACAATGAATAACACAGTTTGGCTTTATATAAAGTTATATATTGTTTTTTTTTTTTAATAAGATAGTATGCTTTACTATGTTTAAATATGTTAAATAAGATTTTTCCTTTTCATATTAATTTTAGTCTCTGTGAAATTATTCATTTAATAGTTTTAAATTGTTCATTTAATAGTTAAAGCATTTTATCTAGATCCTGTTCAAATTTTTATTTCCTATCTTAATATTTTAACCCTTTTTTTAGCATGGCTATATCTAATCGGTTTTAGTTCAATCTAAGGATAGTTTTTTGATTCATATCTAGACGTGATTTGGATTTATCTCTAGACGTTTTTTTTTGGATTCATCTCAAGACGTTTTGGTCCAATCTCTAGACAATTTCGAAATAAAGTTTGAATACTATATATCACAAGATCATTTACGTTGCAAAATTATGCAGAATTACGAATAAAGATCCCGAATCCCCTTGTGGAAGTTGTCTAAGGATATACCATGCTATAACCAAGTTTTACATTCCGTATGTTAAGTTAACTTACCAAAAGGTAAGTGCTTATTCAATAAATCATCTTAAATTTGAATTTAGTAAAACCTATGTGAATTAGAATTTGTTAGCTACCTTATCTAAAGCATGGTTTAAATATTATTTGTTATTGGTTAGTGATTTTCTATATTTTTATCACTAATCTAGAGTCAAGTGTAGTAAGCTTTAAATATAGTGGTGCCCAACTTATTTTTCAAAGTTATTCGAGTTATTTAAAAACCTAACCCACGCCCTATAAATTGAGCTTAAACACATATAACAAGTAGATAGAATAACTACATATCACGCTACAACCTGTTAAGAAGTGTAAGAAGGGACGCTTATCTAGAAGAGACTGGAGTGGAAGTTAAGAGACTAAAAAATACCAAAAAGAAAGATCTGTTATTAGAAGTTATAGAAAATTTTAATAGTGCTGAATCCTATTCATCAAAACATGTGCTAAAAAACTTGGATTAATCTAATCATAAAACAGATAAGGTTAATAACGAAGAATCATTTTCGATCTTTTTAACAAGCCACGAAAGAAAAAAACCAACAGTTTTTTTTGCGAATCTAGAAGAAAATCTTTCATTATTACCTTCATGTAATGACGTAATATGCGGTGGTGATATTAACGTTGATCTACTCGATAGCAGTTCAACAAATTCAAAAAAATTCATTGCTACCATAGAATTATTTAATCTAAACCAAATTAAAGAGGGTCACCAAAAATTCTACTTCTACTCTATTGGATGTGATAGTAATATCTAGCCAGTTTTATCCTGTTGACAGTGGTATAAAGGAAGTATTTAATATCTCGGATCAGAAATAAACATATTGCACACTAAACTTATCAGTTACAGTTGATCCTCCCAAAGAATTTCAGTCGAGAAATTTAGAAAACATAAATCGTGATATTTTTAAAATAAATGCTACTATTTACCCTTTTTAAAAATAATAATAATAAAATGTCTTTATTTCCAAGTATCTAAATAGGTACATTAAAGAATTACATAATACATAAAATTAAGAAACCTTAAGGGGTAGTTCACCTGTGGTGGTGCTCTTCCACTAAACCCTTATTCTATTTTAAATAACAATATTAATAATTACAAATATCAATTAAACTAACCTAACTTAAAATAAACATTTAGCATACAAGTCACCCAGAAAAAAAGGAAACAAGATTCCAAAAACACCTCAAATTTTTTTATCGAGTATATAACCTTGTCATTTCGTTTTTAAATTTAATTGGATTTAAAATTTTATAATTTTGTGGCAGAGGATTGTATAGGTATTATATGGTGTATTGAAAACCTCTTTCAAAAAGAGTTGTTCTATGCATGGAAGGCGTTAACAAATTCTTTCTTCTTACGTTAATGTTATGGACATCTATTTTTAATGATAACTTCTCATATAAATATGATGGAGTTTTGTACAAAATTGTTTTATGGTACAAACAAAGACAATATAATTTGTATCTTTCCGTCATTGAAAGCCATTTTAGATTTTTTAATTTGTGGGAAACTCGCTCATATTTTCTTATGCCATATATGTACCTGATGCAGGAATTATGTAGACGTTGCAACCTGTTTATAGTATCCATGTCAAGACAAGAGCCATAAACTGGTGCACAATAGATAAACTGTGATAAAACCAGGGAGTCTGAAAGCATCTTTTTAGTTGAAATACTTAAATAACTACGATGTAGATACAGAATTTTGAGTGTTCCATAAGCTCTTTGTATGTTACGTGTAACATGTTCCGGAAATAGCGATTTATCTAAAAATAGTCCCAAACTCTTGGTACTAGAAGCGATTTTGATAGTTTCGCCAGATATACTTAAATGAATATTTTCATTCATAAAAGAACATTTAGCCTTATTTCCAAACAAAAGTGCTACTGATTTTTTGGGATTTAGTACAAGGGAATCTTTGGTAGATATATCTGCCATATTAGTAAGGTCTGCACTGATTTGTATTGCATTATAAAACTTATGAAGTGGAAAAGATAAGTACAATTGAATATCATCGGCATATATATGTGTAGAGAAATTACGGGCGAACTTAGTGAATTGGCTAGTATATACTGTAAATAGTAGAGGCCCTAAACCAGATCCTTGGGGTACCCCCGAGGACACATTTCGGGGCAAAGACAATTTATCACCCAGTTTGACACTTTGTATTCGTTGGGATAAATATGATTTGAATAAGTTGACTGAATCATAAAACACACCACAGGACCTTAATTTTTCATACAACGTTTTATGGTTAATCGTATCAAAAGCTTTACTAAAATCTAACAATACCAAAACAGTACAAACGCCATCATCCCTAGCCCGAAATATGTCATCTGTAATATGTACTAATGCTGTTGTACAGCTGTATCCAGCTCGAAAACTTGACTGTGTTGAAGGCAATATATTATTTTGTGACAGATGTTCACCAAATTGTCCAGCGATTATCTTTTCAATAAATTTTAAAAGACCACAGAGAATACTTATGCGCCTGAGATCAGAAAGTTCTATAGGATTATTAACTTTGGGAATAGGTATAACTTGGGCATGTTTCCAAACTGTGGAAAATTGTGATAATATAAATATACTATTAATATTATTAACAAGATATGGAAGGATGTATGGGCAGCACAATTTAATGAGTGAAATACTTAGGTTGTCGGAACCGGGAGAAGTATTACGTAGTTTTAAAAGTGTCCTTTGAAATAAGCCTAAAACGAAACTCATTTTGACAGATAATATTGTTTTATAATATTGATCAAATGAACCATTAATATTCTGAGGTATACTGTTAACAAAGAAATAGTTGGGATCCTGAAACAAAGCGGATATATAATTCCGTTTATTATTAGTTACGTCTTTTAAGTTATTACTTTTAATAACATTGATGATAAAGTTGAGTTTCTTAATAGCACTTTATTTAATATTTTTGATACTTTAGCCCCAGTTCATTCTATTAAATTTAAAAAACCTAACCCACCTTGGTTAACCGATAATGTTAAATTGATGATTAAGCTTAGAGATAAGGCATGTAACAAATATAAATTAATGTACTTAAAACCCGCAGCATGGGGATTATTAAAAAAACTTAAAAAAATTTACAACTTCCGCTATAAGAAATAAGAAGAAGGCTTATCTAGAATACTGTATAAATAAATCAAAAGGTAATTATAATTTTTGTTTTGAATAAAATTAAAGAATTTAATATACATGGGAAATATTCCAATAATTCGATTCCTGTTAACCTTAATAATCCAGATGAAATTAATAATAATTTTTTGGGTCCATCGACACGTATTAAAGAACCAAACACTGATTTAATTGAATTTTATGGTAATAACCAAAAGGATAATTTACGTTCTATATTTTCCTTCAGTGTTGTCAGTACAACAGTTGTATGTAAGTATTTGATCGAAATAAAGTCTGTAGCTTCGGAAGCAGAAAAGTTAAATATTTACATGCTACTTCTTTGCTCTCATGAAATTTTACCTATAATTACACATATCATAAATATTTGCCTCACCGATTGCATTTTTCCGCAATCTTGGAAGTTATTAAAAGTCTTTCCTTTACCTTAAAACAATAATGTTACGAGTGTTATTTGCGTCTAATCTCTATTCTGCCAATGTTATCCAAAATAATTAAAAAAATAATGAAATTTCAATTAAATATTCACTTAAAAAATAATGAAATACTTCCACTGCGACAATCAGGTTTTCGTTCTAGCTATAGTTGTACTACAGTTCTACTTGATGTTACTGATGATCTCTTCAGAGACATTGATGCTAAGAAAACAGCAGCACTTGTTATGCTCGATTATTCCGAAGCATTTGATACTATTAATCATACAATTTTACTCTCAATATCACATTTTATTGGTTACTCTGATGATGTTATTAGACTATTTAATGCTACCTTGATACAAGGAAGAAATTTGTAGCTACTGATGCAGGTTCATCAAATACTAAGCAGATTTCCTATGGAGTTCCTCAGGGATCAATACTTGGGCCTTTATTATTTTCACTATGTAACTCTAACTTTAGGAATAGCATTAAGAATGGTAAGCCATTCTTTTATGCAGATGATACTCAAATTAAATATTCTTTTGATCATTATAATGCTTTAGAAGCAAGTAATTATATTAATGAAGATCTTGACAGACTAGTTAGACTTTCAAATATTTATTAACTTAATATTGATTCTTCTAAAAGTGTGGTAATGTTATTTGGCAAATACCGTCATCAACTACAGAATGAAATGCAGATTCTAGTTGATGGAAATATATTATTATTTTCCTCATTTCTCGCAACTTAGGTTTAGTAATTAATAATGACTTGAGGTTAAAACTTCAAGTTAACAAGTGCATTCAAACAGCTTATATGAATCTAAAAATACTTTACCCACATCGACATATTCTTCCAACTTCAACAAAAATATTATTAACAGATTGCCTGGTTCTAAGTAATTTTAACTTTTGTGATATAGTGTATGGGCTCTGTTTAGAATTCAAAATGAACAGAAATCTTGTTTAAAATTTTCATATGGAATAAGAAAATTCGACCGAGTCTCACATTAACTCAAAGATTCAAACTAGCTAGATATGAAATCCAAACGAGTCTTACCCTCGGCAAATCTGTTTCATTCTATTATTTTAAATAAATCTCCTCCATATCTTTTTAATAAAATAAGGTATCGTTCTGATGTTCATAATCTAAATCTACGTTTTTGTAGTCGTATCTTACCTCCAATACATAATACTGCTATTTTCAGACGGTTTTTTTTCACCTATAACATTTACGCTTTGTACAATGATATCCCAGAACGTTTTAAAGAAATGTCTGTAAAAAATTTCAAAAAATCTTATAAACAGTATTTGTTTAAAATAATTGAAGTTGCAAATAAAGTTTATTATTATTTTATAATATTTGTTCTGCTGTTGGGCGTATCAAAAAATCTTGAACTTTGACAAAAAATTATATTAATAAAAAATTCATTTAATGTATCTTTTTCGTTGGCGCCTACATTAAATTTGAAAGACAAAATAGAATTTAAAATTTAGTTTTATAATAATGTATACTTTTGATTTTGGGAGATTCATATACCTCCTACTTAGAAAATATTTTTTGAGCACATTTTATTAGCTTTGCGCCTCTTGTATATTTTCATGTTGAAACGGCTCAAAAGTATTGATAAACATTAAGTAACATTAAAACGATGTGGGTACTTACATGCTCACCTCAGATATAAAAAATGACAAGTATAAATCATAAAAATAAACTTTAAACTCTATTTAGTCTTCTAAATTTAATTTCGGAGCCACCGAAAAAATATAAAATAAATTAATTTTTTAATAATATCGTTTGTTGAAATTCTATCTTCTTTCTCTTTTAAAAAATTAATATAACTGGTCATTGATCGTAAAAAACCATATTTGCTTTATTACAATGAATATGTTGTTTTCTTCAAGCATATAAAGATATAAGTAAAAATGTTTAAAATATTCTAATATCTATCTATTCAACATATTAGCCGTGTTCAGATAGGCAATGGAATCTTAAAATACAGGGTGTTTATTAAGTACTTGTACAAACTTTAAATGGTGAATCTTTGACTTATTTTAAGGCAAAACGTTCATATGAACACATGTCCTAAACCTCTTAACTTTTGAGCTACAGGGTGGTAAAGTTTTCAGAAAAAATTTTTTTTTTCTAATAACTGTAAGAATATTGCAGATATTTTTACGAAATTTGGTACACGTCTCCTACGCATTATGATGCATTTTTTAATGTACAAATAATTTTATTATTTCTACTAGTGGCGCCCGTACGGGTTTCGTATTAAATATTTTTGCCGAAAAAAAAAAAATAGTACGCCACTGTTTCATCTTAAAATAACAAATATTTTTGCAATCCTCATTTAGTTTTGAGCAAATTTGGTCTTATGAGTTTTTTCTCCGACGCATAGTTTTCGTCCGACGCATACTATTCTGCATGGAACAAGTGAAAAATGTGTCTTTTATTGATCAATATTGTTATGTGATAAACTTAGATTATTTACAGACTAAGACTAAACTACTTTTACAAATAAGTTAATAACATTTACAACAATTGCTGAAATTGCCCGCCGCCTACTGCAACGCATGCGTCAATTTGCCTTAACATTGATTGACGTACTCTTTGGAATATACCTGGTGTCTGATTAATAATGACACACGATTCAAATATCCTGTTCCTTAGATCTTGCTCATTTTGAACGGATGTTTTGTAAACTAGTGTCTTTAAGTGACCCCACAGAAAAAAATCCAGAGGATTTAAATCTGGTGATCTGGGAGGCCAGGCTTGCGGTCCCGCTCTTCCTATCCAACGATTAGGATAATTCTCGTTCAGAAATTGACGTGCAGCCAAACAAAAGTGTGCCGGTGCGCCATCATGCATGAACCACATCCTATTTCTGGTAGCCAAATCAATTTCTTCTAAATGTTCAGGAAGCTCGTGCTCCAAAAATTTTCTGTACTCTTCGCCATTTAGCCTTTGTGGAAGAATGCAAGGTCCAATAAGGTGATTCCCGATAATTCCGACCCAAATATATAGAGAAAAACGATCTTGGAAATTATTTTATATGATAGCATTGGGATTATCCTCAGACCAGATATGGTTGTTGTGGAAGTTCATGATGGCGTTTCGAGAAAAAGAAGCTTCGTCTGTAACAAGTACATGGCCTAAGAAATCCGGGGTTGTTAATAATTTATTTCGCAGCCAAACGCAGAAATCTACTCTAAGAGGAAAATCTCTAGGTAGTAATGCCTGTACACGTTGAATATGATAAGGATAAAGTTGTTGAGATTTTAAAATTTGCCACACAATTGTATGCGGGTCTTCTTTAATTCTATTTAACACAGCTTCTTCAATTTCAACTATTCGAACTGTCGCATGCCTTCCTGGGATATCAATTGTTCTTTTAAAGCTGCCAGTTTCACAAAGTCTTGGGTGAATGTTAATGAAAGTTTGGACATGTGGAACCACCCGTTGAGGAAATCGGGCTTGATACATTCTTTTTGCAGCTTGTGCATTACCGTGAGCCATTCCGTAGACGAAATGAATGTCTGCCATTTTTGCATTGGTATATTCGTACATTTTGAACACAATAATAGACAATAAATTATTACATACATACATACATTTTTAAATGACAAAAACCATGATCTTTTTTTACTTTCCTATCTGTATACAGATATAAGGAAAGTATAGGAATCATGATTTTTTTACTTTCCTATCTGTCTACAGATATAAGGAAAGTATAGGAATCATGATTTTTTTCGACCTCGAGTTTTCGACGGATTTTTACGTTTTGAGGTCCCCTGAATCCGTTTTGACTATTTTCGCGATGATGTCTGTGTGTGTGTGTGTGTCTGTGTGTCTGTGTGTCTGTGTGTGTGTGTGTGTGTCTGTATAACGCATAACTCATGAACCAATACACAGAAAAACACCAAATTTTAAACTTAAGCTTTGTTTCAGCGTCCAATGAGCTGATTAGATTTTGGGCAGTGTCGGAACATCTGGGGGGGTACTTTATAGGTGGTCATTTTTATATTTTATGGAATATATCTGTTATTTACGTTTGGAGAAGAAAATTCTTCAAATAAAAGTTACTTCTAATATAATTATCTATAATTTTTCTTTTATGCAAAATTTTCCTAAAATGGTCCATATTCGAGAAATTTGACAAAATGTAAAAAACATAATTTTTTATAAAAATTGTTCAAATAAAAGTTGTTTGTAATATAATTCTCTATAATTTTTGTCCTATACATAATTTCTCTAAAATGGACTGTATTCGAAATATTTGAGAAAATGTGTAAATTTCGAAATTTGAAGAAAACTCAAAAACGGATAAAGGAAAAAACATTAAATTTTAAACTTAAGGTTTATTTCGGCCTGACGTGAAATGATTAGATTTTGGACAAAGTCGGAACATCTGGGGGGGTACTTTATGGGAGGCCGTTTTTATATTTTATGGAATATATCTGTTATTTATGTTTGGAGAAGAAAATTGTTCAAATAAAAGTTACTTTTAATATTATTATCTATAATTTTTGCTTTATGTCAAAATTTCCTGAAATGGTCCGTATTCGAGAAATTTGACAAAATGTGCAAAATTCTGATTTTTATGAAAATTGTTGAACTAAAAGTTGTTTGCGATATCGATTTCTATAATTTTTGTTTATACATGATTTTTCTAAAATGGACCGTAATGGAAAAGTGCTAAATTTAAATTTTTCTGTATTTTCGTTTTCAATGAATATCTATAGAAAAATGTTTCGAGGTAGATGTATGTGTAAAATGTATATATTTAGTTTATCCTCTAAACATTTATAGAGATGCTGCAATAGGTTGTACAAAATAACCGGAAAATGCCTATAATAACTAGATAGGAAAGTCATGTGTTGGACACATCAGATTTTTAAATAAACTGTCATGACTGATTCCGCTACCATGGAAACATCTCGGTTGTTTGCAAGGCTTGCTATGCATGTATGTACAATTGTACATTTTAGCAGTTTGACTCTGAAATAAAACGGATTTCATTTTTTAAAGCGTAAACTATGCATCGAACGAAAAAACTCAAGAAAATAAAGTTTAAAAATAAATGAGAATTTCAAAAATAATTTTTGTTTTAAGATGAAGCAGTGGCATGCTATTTTTTCTACAAAAATATTCAATACAAACCCCGTAGGTATGGACGCCACTGGTAGAAAACATAAATTTGTACATCAAAAAATGCATCTTAATGCATAGTATACGTGTACCAAATTTCGTAAAGATATCTACAATAAATAGTCTCACAGTTATTGGAAAAAATAGATTTTTTTCTGAAAACTTTACCACCCTGTAGCACAAAAGTTAAGAGGTTTAGGACACATATTCATATGATCTTTTTGCCTTAAAATTAGTCAAAGATTCACTATTTAAAGTTTGTACAAGTACTTAATAAACACCCTGTATATTCCTTTTTCAATGCTATTACAACCATTTAGTACTTATAATAGACTGACTTGTATAACTAGTGCTAATAAATAAATGACACAAAAAAAGTCAAATTCTTTTAAAATTATAAAAATTAAATATTTTAATGTTAAGTAATAGTTTAAGCCTAAAACTATCTGGGTTTAGTAAAGTGATTCTTAACGCCTTGACAAGTAGAACTTAAAAAACGGTGCTAACGATACTCCTTTCCCCGTTTGGTATATCACGCGGGCAGAAGGTGCATTGGTTTTACAGTGTGAAGGGCAAGTCTATCTTAGATAATATATCTATGGTAAAAATAAATTAGTTCGAATTTTACTTTAGAATTTAGACTAATTATCATAAATTATCTTTATGTATACGAGCAAGTTATAAAAGTAATTATAAGAAACCGACTCCAAAATCGTGCAGATATAATTACAACTTCGGTATATGGCACCACCTTTAAAGTACCCTTCTTCTAACAAAAAAAAAATCGTTATTCGGACAGCGGGGTAAGGAATTACTGCATAACATACATAAAAAAATCCGACGAAATAAGAACCTACGCCATTTCTTTGAAGTCGGTTAATAGACTTATAATTTTCATGTATTTCACTAGAATGTCCTTCCATTAATGTACTTTTTTACACACAATAAAATATTGTGAATAAATGTCGACTCTTAGCGCAAATGTCAGTTAATTCCATTACAATGTAGAATAACTCTAGTTATTTCTAACATTTTAATATAAATTCCGTTTATAAAATATTTTCATTATTTCATATCTCTATCTCGGCAAATGCATTTTCAGTAACAGGTAGCTTTGAAATATGTTAAAATAGCGGAATTGTTCCCGAGGTAACTGAAGGCCTAAATGAATGTCAGGAGAAATTAGATAGTATTGATTTCGAAGTACACGCTAGCAAATGAAATGAATATTTTATTTATAGAAAATGCACAGAAATAATTAAAGTTTTAAACAGTTTGCAAATATTAATTTATGGTTTAAATATTTTTTACAAAAACGACAGTTTCGTTGGCAATTTAGTTAAAAGGTACGTGTCTGTATCACGAAATGTTTCTTTAAACACTGAAAAAAGTTTAGGACGATTATTAACTCCTTTTATAACTTCTTTTATAACTCCTTTTATATCTCCTTTTATAAATCCTTTTATAACTCCTTTTATAACTCCTTTTATAACTCATTCTATAACTTCTTTTATAACTCATTTTATAACTCATTTTATAACTCCTTTTATAACTCATTTTATAACTCCTTTTATAACTCCTTTTATAATTCCTTTTATAACTCCTTTTATAACTCCTTTTATAACTCCTTTTATAACTCCTTTTATAACTCCTTTTATAACTCCTTTTATAACTCCTTTTATAACTCCTTTTATAACTCCTTTTATAACTCCTTTTATAACTCCTTTTATAACTCCTTTTATAACTCCTTTTATAACTCCTTTTATAACTCCTTTTATAACTCCTTTTATAACTCCTTTTATAACTCCTTTTATAACTCCTTTTATAACTCCTTTTATAACTCCTTTTATAACTCCTTTTATAACTCATTTTATAATTCCTTTTATAACTCCTTTTATAACTCATTTTATAACTCCTTTTATAACTCCTTTTAAAACTTCTTTTAAAACTCCTTTATAAATCCTTTAAAACTCCTTAAAACTCTTATTTTATTTTTACTATTTTAATATTTGTTTACTTCTTTTTATTGTCCAACAAGTAAATAGCACAACCAAACAAAAAATGTTACAATATAAAATACAATATCCCACTGCCTGCAGGTATAGAGTATTTTAAAGAAACTCATTTTAAATGAATGGTTATTGTTAGAATTGATTGTTTCAGCCTATAGGTACTATGTGAAATTATATCAATACAGCAGGAACATAAACATTTTTTAAATTTCACAATGGTATCGTATCTGTATAGTTCCACATAATTAAAATATTATGTAATTAAAAATACTAACCTAAAATACATTAAAGGCATCAATACGTCCTTGGTAGCATTGAAGTGGGCTGCTTGTTCTTCCATAAATTTTAAAATAATATTAATGATTTCTTTTGTTTGACTGCGTAATCCCTGTCCCTTCTGCCAATTTTTTTTGGAGCCATGTCATCCAATTCACTTTTATTTCTAAATTAACTATGTAGATACTGTAACTAAACTTATACACTAATTATTATTACTACTCTACTATAACTACTACTGCACTAAATTAAAAAAATAAGAATAAGGAAATACACCACTTGAATAAAAAAGAGCACTACCACATAACGCTCTTAGATGCAAATTGTTTCACCTATTCGTCTCTTTACGCTACGCTACTGGCCATCGCCGTGCAAGAGGTTGGCATGGTAACGATAGTCAACAAATCTACGGCGCAACCATCGGATCGACACGTAGGTGTACCAATCTTAAAACAAAACAAAAAAACTACAATATCAAGAGAGATCATTATTTTATAAAATAAATTAGTTTTTGTTTAGAAACATACATACATTTTTTGAAAATGTTTGACATATCATGTAACGAATATACAGGGTGTTTCTAAATTAATGCATCAAAATTCAGGAGGTGATTGCTCGTATGAAATTAAGATGAGTCTTTCCTATAACAAAATTTCCTCAGCCCACCCCTTTCCTAGATATCACCATTAAAAGGTGGTGAATAAAATTAGGTTCTTATTTTTTTTACTTTCCTATCTGTATACAGATATAAGGAAAGTATAGGAATCATGATTTTTTTCGACCTCGAGTTTTCGACGGATTTTTACGATTTGAGGTCCCCTGAATCCGTTTTGACTATTTTCGCGATGATGTCTGTGTGTGTGTGTGTGTGTGTGTGTGTGTGTGTGTGTGTGTGTGTGTGTGTGTGTGTGTGTGTGTGTGTGTGTGTGTCTGTGTGTGTGTGTGTGTGTGTGTCTGTGTGTGTGTGTGTGTGTGTGTGTCTGTGTGTGTGTGTGTGTGTCTGTATAACGCATAACTCATGAACCGATACACAGAAAAACACCAAATTTTAAACTTAAGCTTTGTTTTAGCGTCCAATGAGCTGATTAGATTTTGGGCAGTGTCGGAACATCTGGGGGGGTACTTTATAGGTGGTCATTTTTATATTTTATGAAATATATCTGTTATTTACGTTTGGAGAAGAAAATTCTTCAAATAAAAGTTACTTCTAATATAATTATCTATAATTTTTGTTTTATGAAAAATTTTCCTAAAATGGTCCGTATTCGAGAAATTTGACAAAATGTAAAAAACATAATTTTTTATAAAAATTGTTCAAATAAAAGTTGTTTGTAATATAATTCTCTATAATTTTTGTCCTATACATAATTTTTCTAAAATGGACCGTATTCGAGATATTTGAGAAAATGTGTAAATTTCGAAATTTGAAGAAAACTCAAAAACGGATAAAGGAAAAAACATTAAATTTTAAACTTAAGGTTTATTTCGGCCTGACGTGAAATGATTAGATTTTGGACAAAGTCGGAACATCTGGGGGGTACTTTATGGGAGGCCGTTTTTATATTTTATGGAATATATCTGTTATTTATGTTTGGAAAAGAAAATCGTTCAAATAAAAGTTACTTCTAATATTATTATCTATAATTTTTGTTTTATGTTAAAATTTCCTGAAATGGTCCGTATTCGAGAAATTTGACAAAATGTGCAAAATTCTGATTTTTATGAAAATTGTTGAACTAAAAGTTGTTTGCGATATCGATTTCTATAATTTTTGTTTATACATGATTTTTCTAAAATGGACCGTAATGGAAAAGTGCTAAATTTAAATTTTTCTGTATTTTCGTTTTCAATGAAAATCTATAGAAAAATGTTTCGAGGTAGATGTATGTGTAAAATGTATATATTTAGTTTATCCTCTAAACATTTATAGAGATGCTGCAATAGGTTGTACCTAATAACCGGAAAATGCCTATAATAACTAGATAGGAAAGTCATGTGTTGGACACATCAGATTTTTTAATAAAGCAAACAAGTGTTAAGAGGTATATGTACGTGTAAACTACAATTACAAAAAATTGATATGAAACCCATGAAACCACCAACAAAAATGTAAAGCTAGCTTCCGTACTAGAACATGGTGTCATTCGTCGAGATAATTTATCGTTTTGTTTAATAGATCAAGAAATGTAAATATTCTCCTGTTTTTTTTATAAAATTATAAGAGAAATAAATTTTTTTCTAAATAGTATAGTTTATTATTTTGTAGAAAAACAAAATTTTGAAAATGTTAGTAATGTTTCAGAAACAACCGTTATTAATAATAGGTACCATTTTCCTTAATAAGGTAGAAATAAAATATAAACTATTTCCACGATTTACAAAGGCCTACAAAAAAATTATAGGTATTTTCCGCTATCCTATAAAATTTATATTTTCTGACTCAATTTCAAAAGGTTGAAGGAATTTCAAAACACCTTTTATGGCATAATAATTATTTTCAATTCTACATACTATCTTTAGCTGTTTTAAAAACGTAAAATTTAATAACCTAAAAATATTAAATAATGTTGTGTGTGTGTGTGTGTGTGTGTGTGTGTGTGCGTGGGTGCGTGCGTGCGCGTGCGTGCGTGCGTGCGTGCGTGAGTGCGTGCGTGAGTGCGTGCGTGCGTGCGTGCGTGCGTGCGTGCGTGCGTTCGTGCGTGCGTGCGTGCGTGCGTGCGTGCGTGCGTGCGTGCGTGCGTGCGTGCGTGCGTGCGTGCGTGCGTGCGTGCGTGCGTGCGTGCGTGCGTGCGTGCGTGCGTGCGTGCGTGCGTGCGTGCGTGCGTGCGTGCGTGCGTGCGTGCGTGCGTGCGTGCGTGCGTGCGTGCGTGCGTGCGTGCGTGCGTGCGTGCGTGCGTGCGTGCGTGCGTGCGTGCGTGCGTGCGTGCGTGCGTGCGTGCGTGCGTGCGTGCGTGCGTGCGTGCGTGCGTGCGTGCGTGCGTGCGTGCGTGCGTGCGTGCGTGCGTGCGTGCGTGCGTGCGTGCGTGCGTGCGTGCGTGCGTGCGTGCGTGCGTGCGTGCGTGCGTGCGTGCGTGCGTGCGTGCGTGCGTGCGTGCGTGCGTGCGTGCGTGCGTGCGTGCGTGCGTGCGTGTGTCTGTTTGTATAACGCATAACTCATGAACCGATGCACAAAAAAACACCAAATTTTAAACTTAAGCTTTGTTTCAGCGTCCAAAGAGCTGATTAGATTTTGGGCAGAGTCGGAACATCTGGGGGGGTACTTTATAGGTGGTCATTTTTATATTTTATGGAATATATCTGTTATTTACGTTTTGAGAAAAAAAATTGTTAAAATAAAAGTTACTTCTAATATTATTATCTATAATTTTTGTTTTATGTAAAAATTTCCTGAAATGGTCCGTATTCGAGAAATTTGACAAAATGTGCAAAATTCTGATTTTTATGAAAGGTTTTGAAATAAAAGTTGTTTGCGATATCGATCTCTATAATTTTTGTTTATACATGATTTTTCTAAAATGGACCGTAATGAAAAAATTGTAGGAAATTTAAATTTTTTAGTATTTTCGTTTTCCATGAATATCTATATAAAAATGTTTCGAGGTAGATGTATGTGGACAATGTATATATTTAGTTTATCCTCTAAACATTTATAGAGATGCAGCAATAGGTTGTACAAAATAACCGGAAAAAGCCTATAATAACTAGATAGGAAAGTCATGTGTTGGACACATCAGATTTTTTTCTTAAATTTCAGTAAAGCTAGAAACTTGAAATTTTGTAATTTTCGTGCACTCGCAAAGGACTAACCATGGGTATTTTTCAATATTTCTGTTACATTATAGGGGGGTGAAATTAGCAACTCTTACTTTATTTTAAATCAAAACTTTTTTCAAGATAAGGTTTTATGAAATAAAATTAATTGAGTGAGTAGCCCTGAAAAACTCCTTTCTTAAATGTTACGGGCTATGTTAATACTTTCGAGTTTCCAGTTGTTATGGAAAATTTTGATTTCCAGAGCGGCATAAAATGTTCGTAGCATCTTACCAAAAGCATGGGCAGAGAAAGAATTTGTAGCAGAAGTAATAGTAATAGTTCATGTAATGTTGAGTCGAACGCTTTTTTGTAATCAATCCAAGCCATTGACAGGTTTCGCTTGTACTGGATTAAGTCTTGTATGATGCACCTGTCTATTATTAAGTTTTCTTTACATCCCTGGAATCCCTTTCTACCGCCTTGCTGCTCTACCACGTCATTCAGAACCGGTTCCACTGAGCTCAAAAGCCTATAATACAAGATACGGGTAAATATCTCATAACAGGAATTTATTATTACTATTATTATTAGTATTATTGGGCCGCCCGCTTGGGCCGCCCGCGCTCATCGTCTCGCCTTCAGCGGCTTATCATACAAACAAATAAAACAAAATTATATGAAATTAAGCAATGTTTTTGGTACCGATTCATGGAGATCTCCCGCTTAATCTATTATTGTGCTAGCAGCAGTCTCTTTTGGCAGCGATATAAACTAACAAAATATTGTTGTATCGCAGATATAACCCTGTAACTTTAATTGTGTACTACATTTGAACTGGCAGGTAAAATCATCTCTAGAGTCAATAACGAGTTAACGAGTAAGGAGGTAGGTCCGTTTAAACTTTAAAATAATTTTTATAAATGATGTAAAGTTCGTTCTAAATTTAAAAAACAATTTCTTCATTAACTACATTCGCATATAATCGATATAATTTTAGTACATTGAGATGCATTTTAGGAGTTGGAATTATCCCAACGGCATCTGGCAGAAGCGCCTCGGCTGAGTCGAGTTTAGAATATCCTTATCAGACGTGGCGTAAGTGTATATCCTTCGTTTAACTATTACTCGTAGTATCGAGCGCCGTCGTCGTCATCGGCGGCATCTTTTGCGGCCGGCGGCGTTAGTCGGCGGCGGCGATGCCACCGAGGGCCTAAGCACCGAGATTACGCGTCGGTTAAGTCGAGTAAGTAATTTCATTGGACGCGCCAGCGGTTTGTTGGCTAATTATCGGCTCGCCTCGAGCATCTCTCAGCTTTCATTAGCTTAATGTCGGTATAAAGTTATTTTAAGTGCGCTTTTCGAATGTGCATCGTTTATTGTTACATTGTCTTGTTGTTTCGTTTCGACGGCAGAACGGCAGCATAATTTCGTCGTTTTCCCCGACGATTTTATCCTTGCCATGTTGATTTCTATCTGCGGAGTAACGAGAAAGGAGAACTAATTTGGGAATTAGTGAAGTTTATCACGTCGGTATCTCTAGCATCTGTTGGAGAGATGGAAGTAAATGAAGAGAAAAAGTGGCCGAGGCAAGATCTGAGATTTAGCGAAGTTATATCTGAATGGAGATTAATAAAAGTATACAGTTGTAAATGCTCAAACATTATCCATGCAAAATAAATTATTAAATATTATCGACTAGATATATTTAAAAAATTTGGTGCTTCTGAGATACTCTTAAGTATCATTATTTAAAGTTTTATATACATATGTTATTACTTACTTTAATGATTGTTCTAGACTTAAAATAAAAAAAATCAATAAAATTGAAAACATCTATATTTTTCTATGTTAAAATAGTACTTCAGTACAGGGGTAGATAAAATTTACAAAATATTACTTAATATTTATTTATAAAAGACAATAAAATGAGAGAAGAACGAGAAGGACCGTTGACAATGTGGCTAACTTCATAGCTGGGAGTACCTTAAAATGTGGTGTAACTTGTAAATTGGGGGTATTTAAACTCGAGGTTGAGTGGAAGAGCAGCTTTTATATTTTGCACCTCTATAAATATTTTTGAGGATAAACAAAATATATACATTTTCCTCATACATCTAACTCGAAATTATTTTCTATAGATATTCATTGAAAACGAAAATACTGAAAAATTTAAATTTAGCACATTTCCTCAAATTTTTCCATTACGGTCCATTTTAGAAAAATCATGTAAAAACAAAAATTATAGAGATCGATATCGCAAACAACTTTTAGTCTAACAATTTTCTTAAAAATCAGAATTTTGCACATTTTGTCAAATTTCTCGAATACGGACTATTTCAGGAAAATTTGACATAAAACAAAAATTATAGATAATAATATTAGAAGTACTTTTTATTTGAACAATTTTCTTCTCCAAACATAAATAATAGATATATTTCATAGAATATAAAAACGGCCTCTCATAAAGTACCCCCCCAGATGTTCCGACTTTGTCCAAAATCTAATTATTTCACGTCAGGACGAAATAAAACTTAAGTTTAAAATTTAATGTTTTTTCCTTATCAGTTTTTGAGTTTCCTTCAAAATTCGAAATTTACACATTTTCTCAAATATCTCGAATACGGTCCATTTTAGAGAAATTACGTATGGGATAAAAATTATAGAAATTATATTACAAACAACTTTTATTTAAATAAACAATTTTTATAAAAAAATATTTTTTTACATTTTGTCAAATTTAAGGAAAATTTTGTATAGAACAAAAAATATTGATAATAATATTGTAAGTAACTTTTATTTGAAGAATTTTTTTCTTCAAACGTAAATAACAGATATATCCAAAAAAAATATAAAAATGACCACTTATAAAGTACCCCCCAGATGTTCCGACTCTGCTCAAAATCTAATTAGTTCATTTGACGCCGAAAAAAAGCTTAAGTTTAAAATTTGGTGTTATACAGACACACACACATACACACAAAATTCTACTTCGACGCAAAATTCGTCCTTCTCGTGATTCAATACCCACTGACTAAAAAAATACGTCAGCCGTCCAAAATGGCCAAAATCCCTTTCCGATAAATGTCAAGCCAAGTGGGTTCAGAAATTCATCCTCAAGAATTCCCCACTATATAACTTAAGAGACCATTTACGAAAGGTACCCTAAAAACTATATTAATATACAGTATAACTACATTTGGGAAACTGTTCCCGACAAA
This sequence comes from Psylliodes chrysocephalus, assembly GCA_927349885.1. Classification (NCBI taxonomy): domain Eukaryota; kingdom Metazoa; phylum Arthropoda; class Insecta; order Coleoptera; family Chrysomelidae; genus Psylliodes; species Psylliodes chrysocephalus. Next base: position 41,178,845 of record OV651817.1, read on the forward strand.
AATTAATACAACAGCGATCGCAAAAAAAATCCTTCACGACTTAAAATCGCTCATTGTGAAACTACCTTACCTCGGGTTCTGAGCCCGATATTGGAACGTCCTACAAACATGACACTTGTCGGTGTTCTGTCGTCAAATGACGTTTATGTCATTCACTGTCACAATTAAAAAATATTAACCTAATACTGACAGCTATAACAAAAATAAGCAATGAAATTCTTAAAGAATGGTATCGTAAATAATTAATTACCCAAGGTGAGACTATAATACATAATATATATAAATTTACAACGAAACTTAGTCTATTTTTAGGAGAACTACCATCCTTTTACTTAGTGGTGAGATGAAATAAATTGTAATAATGATGTCCGAAAGTTAGAATACAGGTGAAATTAGTTAATGACAAAAATAATAGTGATATCATCAATACGATTTTACCTTTTTTCTTTCGTATGATTAACCAGGTAAGCCAAAACAATCTTATTAATTCGTGTGGCCAAAAATGAACGTTACAGGGAGTGGATGTAATAATTTCAGCCGTATGTGCGCTCTTACCCATTTTCTGTTTTTTAGCTTCACTAACATCAGGTAAAGCAAGAATATCTACAATTGACACATTTAAATTTTTGTTTGCCTGTGTATCGATTTTTTCAGTGTTAACGTCGTCAGCTGCTCTGTGAACATCTACTAAAACTTGAATTCGTGGTGGCTTTCCAATATTGGAATTTTCTTCCAAAATTTCGATTAGCATCGTCTCAATTACAATATTTTCTTTATCAGTCAATAGTTCTGAAGAAGCAAAACTGGCATCAGAAAAATCATCTGTATTTACAGGCCATATCACACATTTGCGAAAACCGTTCATAGCATTTACTACAGCAGCAGTTTTGCCATAAGCTTCATTAATAAGAGAAACAACATGAAATTGCGTAACTCCCATTCCAGCATGCTGTCTTAACCACTTTTCAATGGCTTGGTTATAGTATGTTTTTAAAGGCTTGGAAACCAAAACATCTAGGGAAAGCCGATGGGTTGTGTGACCTGGTAATTGTAAAATAATTTGACCATTGTCACGAGCCAAAACTGTAGCATCATAATTTTTATTATGGGTACTATGACCGTCCAATATCAAAAAAACTTTATTTTCCTTTGTAGGCTTAACCACTTCAATAAAAAATTTTAACCAAGTAACAAAGAGCTCAGAGTTAATGTAGCCTATGTGTGATATATCCACCAAACAGCCAGGTGGTGCTCTAATGGTCCGTTCTGCTGACATTCGTTTTCTCTTAAATATAATCATTGGTGCGACAAATTGACCTGAGGCACTTGCGCAAATAACCATCGTAGTGTTGACCCCTCTTTCTCCGCTGGCAATAGTACCAACTTGATGTTTGCCCTTTTTGGCTAAACATTTTTGATTACTTGTTTCGACTGTCAAAAATCCTGACTTGTCTATATTATATATTTTTGTGGCATCTAATTTATTTTCATCGATGATTTTTTCGAGTTTATTAAAGAAATCTGTAACATTTTTTTTTGTTAAATCCTCTGCAACGTGCTAATGATGTTAATTCAGGTTGCCTTAATGAAAGGTTTGGGTGGCGTTTCATAAAATTGTAGTACCACTTCTTTCCAGCCATACCCATTCTTTTACTAAAATTATGTTTTAATGAATTTTTTTCTGCTAGTTGAAATGCTGCTCTTCTGGTTTCCTTAATGGTAAGACCAAAGAATACTCCGTCTAAAGCAAGAATATATTTTTCCAGCCCTTCTTCTCCTGAAAGTAGGCTTAGGAACTTCGTAAGTGGTACATATTTCATTTAGACCTATTTTCTTCCAAATTTTCTTTTGGCCACTGACAATATTTTCCTTTTCATTTTCTAAGAGGTGGTATTCTAAAAAAACATGCATGAGTCGTTTAAATTGTACCGGTACAAATTAAGAAACACCTTAGTGGTCCACATTTTATTCACAATTCGTTAAGTTTTTGAGGTTATATTTTAAATTTGTATGGTTAATCTGTGTTTGTACGAAAAGGTGCTAAATATAGTTAGTTTTAGAGTTATATTAATCAAATCGTACTAAATATCATAGATTTTGTTTTAAACCTTAAGAAAATGTAGTCGAAACTTACTTGAAATAAATGAAATAGGTATAAATTATTTAATCACTCGTTGCTCTTCGAAACCGTTGCGGAATGACACACTTTTTAACTACTAACCTTCCAATACATAAAAGTACCTCGTGGCAATGAAAGATGGCGCTTAACGTATCTTTTCCTTTAAAATTCGGGAATGGTACAATTTAGGAGCTGGTATAATATAGCCGACTTTCTTCTATAATCGATAAGAGAATTGTGAGTAACAAGGTGAAGAGCACTTTAAACATTTATTCCATTAAAGTAATTTTAGTAAATATTTCCATATTATATTTTTCTGACAAATTCCTTATGAAAAGATAAAAATATTTAAATATGTTAATAATTGAAATACCTTTTAAATTAAAAATTTATCGACTTAACCTTTTGTTTAAAAAAAAGTTGAGGTGTCTGCAACCCCTTATATAATTAAAATAGAAAAACCTCTTCGTAATATGCCCCATTGAAAATAAAATTTGATGTGTTTAATGAATTTTGAAACAACCTTTATTTGGTTTTAGTTAAATTTTCTACTCTCTATATAATTAGGTAGGAGAGCTACCTGTTTAATACAGAAAGATATACGGAGTGACCCAAAAGTCTGGAAACGGTCAATTATCTCGTAAAGTAATAGTCCTAATTGTACAAAATTTGGAGTAAACCTATTTTAGGATACGGAGATTTCAGATTTGATATTTGCAATGTTGCCAGATTTGTTATTTTTCTTATATTATTAGTCACTTTGGTTTTTCAAATTAATCACCCTGTATATTCAGTCATTATTAGAATCTCCTATTCAATACGAGTTCAACCATATGTAACAATTATGATTTTATGAAGTCTGGAAGGTCTCAAATAAATAAAACAATCATGGAGAAATGTGGTATACGCATTCCACCATTGATTAGGGTACTGTCAACTCAAAAATGGAGCACATTTTAAACACTTGATAAAGTAACCATTATGCTAAAAATGTTGTAATCTTTCAATTGTTACGTCTAATGTAGTTGAAAATAGTTTGTATTAAAAAATTTATTGAGCTAATTAGGCGTTGCCAGACTTCTGTTTTATTTATTTAAGACCTTCCAGACTACATAAAATCATAAGTGTTACATATAATTGAACTCGTATTGAATAGTAAATTCCAATAATGACTGAATATACAGGGTGATTAATTTGAAAAACAAAATTGACTAATAATATAAGAAAAATGGCAAATCTGGCAACATTGCAAATATTAAATCTGGAATTTCCGTATCGAAAAATAGGAGCACCCCAAATTTTGTACAATTAGGACTAGCAATGTACGAGATAATTGGCAGTTTCCAGACTTTTGGGCCACTCTGTATAAATTAAATATTAATAGATACGTACATGTAGATACGAGTATATAAAATTTATGGAATAAAACGTTATGGTGTTAAGTTAATACTGATCTTAATCCATTTTCATATATTAATTTTGATGCAGTAATAAAATGAAGTTTCCGTGGAATAATAATTCTCATTTTATTTAGCTACTTAGATAGGTATATCTATTACTGTATATTCTAGATTTACATTTTCTATTCAGGATGTTTTATTAGTTTTGAGTATTATTAAATCACGTAACAATTCGTAGATCTAACAGATATGGATTTAGAATTCATAGAATAATCTTGTTCTCGTGTAAGGTAGCAACAACGTCTATTACGTCACAATAAATATTAATTTTAATATGAAGCTACGACTATCATCACCAGTGGGTTATTTTTAGTAGGTTTAGGAGATCCAAAAAATTATTTAATGTATTTACGTCTAACAATGTTAATCCCTAAATATTAGGTATTGAAGATGTCCACAGCGAGTCTTAAAGAACTGAAAAATGCGATCAATTAAATTAATATAATAATTTTATTTATAAACTAATTCACATTAAATGCTTTTTAGTAGGCTGTCATCCACAAGTCATATCGGTTATATCTACGCACAATTAAATCAAATTTTTAAACTAGGAAGATTAATAAAAAATAGAGTAAGAAGGGTTTAACGGAAAATCCTTTATTTCTCACTAAGTTAATTTCCATCGGTGAATATCCACAGGGGATGCCCACAGGGTGGAGTCCTTTCTCCTCTATTGTGGAACCTAGTAGCAGATGAAAACACTAAACAATCAAGGATATGCAGATGACATAGTCATCCTTATCCGAGGGAAACACTAAACCACAGTCTTTGAACTCATGCAAAGAGCTCTTAGGCTGACAGAAATGTGGTGCGTTGTGGAAAACCCTGACAAGGCACAACTCATAACCTTTACTCGGAAAACAAGGTTGGAGGTTTTGGAAACTCCGACTCAGTTTGGAGGAAGGCTAAACCAAACGAACCAAAATATATGGGTCTGATCCTAGATAGCAAACTTACTTGAAACCAACACTTACAAAAAGTGACCAACAAATGTAAAATGTCTCTCAGTGTAGGAAAACGAGCATTTGAAAAAAACATGGGGATTAAAACCAAAAATGGTCCACTGGCTATATTTGGCAATAACAAGACCCATTATAACTTATGGAGCGATTGTTTGGTGGCCAAAAGTAAACCAAAAAACAGCCCTCAATACCTTCTCAGGAGTACAGAGGCTGGTATGCCTGTGTTTTACAGAAGCACTGAGAAGTACACCTACAGCCTCTATGGAAATCATTTTAAACCTCGGGTCCCGGACATTTGTTCAAATGTTTTTAATCGAATGTTTTTTTTTCGAATAGCTTTAGATCGAAAACATCTTGATCGAATTTCAAAAATATCGAAAAGTCAAAAGATCGAATATTATTTGATCGAAATAGCAAATGATCGATAATAAAATGATCGAAAATAAAATGATCGAAAATAAAATGATCGAAAATAAAATGATCGAAAATAAAATGATCGAAAAAGCAAAGGATCGAAAAGCAATTGAACGAAAAATAAATTATTTAAAAACATTCTTTAAATGTATACTATTAACGAATAAAATGATCGAAAAATATTTATTTTTGAAAAATATTTTTTTTAACGAAACATACGTACTTACTTAAACATAAATCAAAACTTTAAATAATAGAAAATATTAAAAATATGAATTTAAATTAAATAAGCAATATTTCTTATATGTTGTTCTAATTGTTCACTATTACATTCGTTATCAAATGTTTCAATAAAATTATTAAGACGCTGACATGTATCTTTATATTTTTTTTTCTTTTTTTCGGGGTTAACGCCTGTGTTTTTCTTTATTACTTTGATTTCAGTCATGCCCTGTTATCTAATTATTCCTTTTAAAAAACACCAAATAGAATGCCTTTCTGCATTAATTTGCGTTAAAAATCCCCGGTGCCATGCTTCAACGCTATTATTTGTTAGAGGTATGTTATTTTTAATGTTATGGTAAAAATTCCATATACTGTGTTTAAACATTGGTGACAAGCGTTGTCTTCTTTCCATTTTTCCGACCCAGGTATCTTCGAAATAGTTCACAAAGTTTTGTAAATTGGCTGACAATAAATTGTTTTCCAATATCACCTCAAAACCTTTCACAACGAAATTTACTGGAATGAAAGCCAATGCCTTCAGAAGCTTTATGGCATATGCAAACTGCACATCTGTATCATATTTAGTTTTTAGTCCCATACTTTGGATTTTTCTATACCGGGTGTTCTAAATTAAAGCGTAACAGCTATATACGGCTTTTTATAAAAAAAACGTTTCAAACGAAAGTTTTATAGTTTTGTAGGGAAAAACTTTTGGCTAAAATCGTTTTTTATAGCTAACCATAATATGGCCAATTTTTTTTTCGCGCAGCAACATTTTCAAGTAGCTGTTACTCAAAAAGTAAAAGTCCAATAAAAAAAATATTTCCCTCAAAAGTTTCTTATTTTTTTATGTACTTTAAGAATATGTAAGAAAAATATGGGATTCTCATTTAAAAAAACAAAGATCACCTCGATATGGCTATATTATGTCAGCTATAAAAAAATGAATTAAGCCAAAATGTTTTCCCCAAAAAACTATAAAACTTTTGTCTAAAACTTTTTTTCTAAAATGCATATTTTCGGCGGTATTTAAATGTAACACATTAATTTGAACACCCGGTATATACTTTGACTAAAATGAAAGTAACAACCAACATGTTAAACACTGAAAAACAGCTTCTTAATCGCATTTATTACTTAACTTTTACTACGACCGTAAATTTTGTTTCTATTTATTCACAATCTGGTTTAACTTTTTTTTATTTATGTTTCTTTACTTGGGAATAGAATTAGTTCGAAAGTTGGAAAGTTGAAATAGTATCATTTTTCATGTCGAGTGGACTGGTTGTGGCGAGAAAGCTCACATGGGATTAGATACTATCCCGGTTTTAGATTTTATTTAGATTAACCCTTATCCGTGATTAACCTATTAGTGTTTTTCTTATGTTTGAGAGGGCTGGTTTTGGCGAGTACACTCATCATAGGATAAATACTGACCCGGTTTGATATTTGGTTTTGTGTTTGAGTGGGCTGGTTGTGGCGAGTACACTCATCATAGGATTAAATACTAACCCGGATTTTGATTATTTTCTTTTAGTTACCTCCGCGCCGTGATTAAAATGATAGTATCATTTTTATGTTGAGCGTGCTGGTTGTGGCGAGTGCACTCCTCATAGGATTGATACTATCCCGTTTTCTTATCATTTATCTATTCCCCATTCACTAAAACAAGGAGGTTTGTTTCAGTTTCAATACCGACTAGAGAGTTAACCAGATAACTTTTTCTACGACCGTGATTTTAATTTTTTTTTACGAAACAAAACATTTAACTTTAATCTTTATGCCGATTTAAGAGTTAACTAATTAACTTTTGCTACGACCGCCATTATTTGTTTTTGGTTTCGTTTTGGCTCAACCACCGATCCGACAAATTTATTAATTAGATACTATTGCCACCGAGCATCTTTCTTCTAATTTTAATTCTACCGTCTGATTGAGACTAATCATTACTGGCCGATCTGTTTGTTTTTATTTTGTTCAGGGTTTTAAGATTACGAGCGGGGGTGGGCGTTGAAATATTTTTTTTTATTGTAAATAGTTGAAATTCAATATATGTGTCAACGTTACCTTGACTGTTACTGAGGTTACTGATCCCTAATTTACTTCCCCCTTTATTTCAGCAGTGAGAAGTTCTTTATCACTACAAGTGACGATTAAAGCCCGTTACTTGTGGTTACTTATTACCTGTGTCTGAGTGACCAACGACCCCTGGAATTTTTCATCTCCATCTGTGCTGCCCGAGTACTTTCGACGCCGTTTCATAATCAGTTGTAATTTTATTTACTTTCATAGATTTGTTGGAGTTGCTTAAAAATTTTTAAGTAGGTACGTGTTTTCAGTCTTATCTGACATTAGTATGTATACTAATGGGACAAACATATTACCAACATTACCATGAATGGTGTAAAGTTGATAAAATAGATTAGGTACCGTTTTAAATGTTTCATCCATAAGCCAATGCTTGCATTCAGAAAGAATTCGTATATTAGCATCAGTTGCAAAAATTATGAATCTACAGTTATCTTTATTACCAGAATTATATTGTAAAAATATCTGCCCTTTTTCTGTAACTTTAAAATCTTCAAGTATATTTAATTCCATAATACTAGCAGAATTTTTTGGAAAATTGTCTGTCTTTTCTCTAATTCGTCTTATACTCCTCTTCTTACTGGAAATTTTGGGTAAATGACAGCATGCTATGTGGCTTGAGCCAGCTGTTGCAGTACTTATTATCGAATGGGAAGTTCACACGTTGTTTTAGCTTTATCTTTGATATTTTGAAGAATATCCCGTACCTCAACCATTTCTGGTCGTCCTGGATGATTATGGTAATTTCTTTTCTGAGGAGTCTCTTAATTTTTACAAATTAAACGACCCTTGCAGCCATGTCTCCAATTTTCCACATCCTTATCCGAGAGAAACACCAAACTACAATACAATAATTGTTTTCATTAACCGATGATTGTTTTTGTCTTAAGTTTCAGAATACGTAGTAGAAAATAAGTAAATATTTTCGTATTGTATTTTTACTTCTTTTTAATTAGTGCTAGTGTTTATTTAAAGATAAAATTTAAAGCAGCAATAAAGTAATAAAACCCATTAATTTTATTTACGCAGCCCCTGCCTTATAAAATATACCAAAAAGAATACAGAGAAGTTTGATGAACTACAAAATAGGTTGAGAAGAAAGATTTAAAAAATAAAATAAATAAAATACCGAGAATATAAAAATAAATTTGTTTTAAGTTGCTGCTACACATATTTAAAGTTATTCTTGTAAATAGAATAGTCTATCTCAACATGTTTAATGCCACTAGTTGCTTTATTCAACAAAGATGTTACGAAGTTCTTAAGTTGAATGTTGCAAATGATGTTACTTGGTCTATATAAAGATTTAGACTATCTAACAACTAAACGGTTGGTTGCCCTACTATGCGGAATTTATAACTGGCCGCAGTTTGGCTTTTGGGCCTTACAAACGGCTTAAATCAAAGCATTTCAAGATAGGATTAGTTGTAATAAATACTTTCCATTTCTGGGTATTCCCAGACTCTGTAAGCCGTTTAATTTCGCGAAATTATTCCCCGTTTTATTTTTATTGCCGTAAGAATTTTCATTATACTCTACTCATTCGCTAATAATCTGCTATATATCTTCTTTAACGGGATTTTCTTTCATTCATAAAAATTGGGGCATTAAAACATTAAATCTTTTTAAATGTCGATTGAAAATGTATACGGGAGGGTTTCGAATAAAATACGAAAGTCCAGTTTGTGTGCTTTTTTATTTAAAGGGAACGTTTTCATTGAAAGTAAAACCACCAAATATGGGAAAACAAAATTTTTCACTGGGTGAACCAAATGTTCTGGAACGATTAAAAATCCGCTGAAATCAATTTGAAAAATCGATTAAAGCAATAGTTTATTGTTTTAAAGGGGACCGTTGGATGTATTTCACAAAAACAGCTGTGTATGTACTTTTTTCCTTATTTATTATTTAACACCAACCTTTTCTAACTATATACGAGGTTTAATTATTGACGATGTTCAGCAACGTTATATGCCGTTTACTTTCTTTATTAAGTAAGGATGACTAAGAGAGTCTGACAGTTTTACATTATACAGTAAGCCTGTTGTTCTTTTCCAACAGCCCAGCAAAAAAGTAACGTTGTTACATCGCTTTCTATATTAATAAGAGCACAACAGAACTGTATATTTTCTATTTTCCACTATCCTTAGCAATTATTCTCTAGTTTCTTTATTCGAATATCATCATTACCGATGAAATATGAACCTAACCCCTCTATATCTAATGAAAAAGAACGTGGGAAAAAGGAAAAGATGTAGAATGATTAGGAACGAAGTAATAAGACAAAAGTATATTAGCTTGAGAACCAAATACACTTGGGATATGCCCCAGGACGAGAAAAAAAAGAAGAAATTTTTTTTAAAAAACTTTAAAACCACAGATCTGAGCTGCAAGAGATGATAGAGCCAAGATTCCATCGTGCTTTAAACCGAAAGAAATTCTATTTAGTGGTATACGGATGGTTACAAAACCATAGGAGGAAGTGAAATAGTAGCGTGTTAGCCTAGAACCAGATACTCTTAAAGTTTGGGTAAATACCCAATAATCTTCCAGGTGAAAATACACGAAAGTCCATTTACATTACGACTAGATATGTAGCACTTTAGAATCCAAATGCGCTATACCAAGGAGCATACCAAATAGAAGACGGCGTTCTACCTAACTTGAAGCCACTCTAAATCCTAAACTTCCTTAAGAAGACAGGATAAATAGAGTAGTTATAAGCATCTCGACTATTTTCTTGATGTATTAGCAATAGAAGGGGACACAATAGATATTTTAGGTCGCAATAATACCCTATACCCAACACAACATAATTAAAACATAATTGTTTTTATCTTGGTCTTCCTCTTCCTCTATTATTTAGCAAATCTTCCTCTATTATTTAGCAAATTTTTGTTCTATATCTTTTTAACTATTATTTTCTCATCCATTATCCCGATATATCCCGGCCACTTTATTTTTTGAGCTTTTACTATTTTGTTTATCATGAGATATACTCATATAGTTCTTTATTACACCTTCTCTTAAAACTCAATTTATTTATTTATCTTAAAATCTATCTTAATATCTTTCTTCTCTATATCTGCAGTATATTTAATATATCTTTGATTAGAATACCCATGTCTCACAAGAAAGTGGTTACTGTCGGTCTAATAAAATCTAATATAGTCTTATATACTCTTATTTTGGCGTTTATAGAAACATTTTTTTTATTTCAATAAAATCGTAAACCTTCTTTTCCGCACACATCGTTTCCTTCTTTATTCTTTATTTTATTTTTTTAACATTTCCACCTTCTTCATGAAACATGGATTCCAAATATGTATACCTATATATTTTTTTCAATTTTTATGGTATTTTTCTTAGCAAATCCTTCTATTTTAAATTCATTCTTTCATTATCTTTTCAGCAAAAAAACTACTTCCGTGTACAAAGTTTATTTTCAGTTAGTTAATTTTTGTCGAGTTTCTTTCTATAGCATTATAATTATTCCTTATTGGGAGTATGGAGAACCTAAAAAATCAGTTTCAAACAAAACTGCGTGCAACTTATAATCATACGTATGACAAAGGACCACTGACCACTCACTGTATTACTTAATAGACAATATTTTAAGAAGGCTCGAATAAAAAAATTTTCATTAACATACGCTAAGCTTTCATTCCCGATTTTTTACTACTCCTAGAGACTTCTCTATAATCGGCACTATCTTGGCCGATAAGGAAGGTCTCCCAACAAATAACTACGTCACAAGCATCATTTACTTCTTGTCTGCTTTTCATTGGTTACCGCCATAGACGTCGTCTACTTTCACTGGTTAGCGCCACAGGCGGTATGCACTTCTTATTGATCAGCTCGCTTGGCGCAGAATAAGAGCCTCAGTACATTTCAAAGAGAACACATCACATCGTTTTGCGGTGGTAAAAAGGCGACGCTCTGTCCGCCATCATGTAACATAACTTTTAGACATTAATTTGGCCTAAGTAACAAATCTTTTAGAGAAATACTGTACATAATGTAAAACGTCTTCAGTTTTAAGTACACCATATAGTGATATATCAAATCATTATATTAGTGATTAAAATAAAGTGCTCAATCAAAAGGTGATATTTTAATCTACATCTCCCAGACCTATAAACTGCAAGATATTTTTAAACTTTATTATTAATACAGTTCATGATATTGCCAAGGGCCGAACGTCGGTCCTAGCTTGTTTATCTGTAACTTTGTTCGCGGTTAGAATCCTGAACCGAATTATTTTAGTAACGATTTCGTAGGCGCAATAGTTAAAAAGCGTTTGCGGAACAAAAAGAACTGAACTATTGGTTCTAACCTGCGTTCGCGGTAGGTTTTGAACCGCTTGTCTATACCTGAAACAACGAGATATAATATACCTGTATATTTGCATATTTTTGAAATCCTCTTAATGAACCGATTCCAACAAACTGAATAATGTATGTATGCAAATATACCGGGTGTTTCATTAAAAAAAACAACACCGACTATGGCATACTTGCGTGAATCACCCTGTACATTTAAATTTATGTTTACATAACGCACAACTCAATTCAAAAGTTGACATGTCTCGGCATTTTTTATAATTTTCTAAAATAATGACAAATAATTTTATTCCATAAGTGGTTTCCACACTATATGTATTTTCGATAGATATAAAATTTAATTATTGCATATAACTATATAAATAGGACAAAAATTTTCTCATTAAAGAGCTATTATCTTTTGTAGAAGTATGCTTTCCTGGGATATAATAAAAACAATCCATAAAATATTTTTTTATCCCTACTCTATTTTAACTTGATTCTTATCTGCAAAATACCAACTCGAAAAATAAATTCAATTTCGCATGGATTTTAAAGCGATCAACCGCCCCGCATCTGGCTAATATAAAGAAATAAATAAAGAATTCAAAAGCATTTACGCAGGCCGTATTTCATTCACGTATCTCAAAAACTGAAGTCTAAACGAACAAATATGCATGCCGATGAGGAACGCGTCTGAGAACCTAAATAATTCATGGAAACCAAGTAGTTTTTTGAATTCCAACTCTGGTGTGCGATCTGCGCGAACACCTGCTACGCCCCAAAAACTTGTGATAGTCTTTTCAGACTTTTGTGTCCGATATGTATACGTAAACAATTTATTTATAATGCCCGTGGGTATAGAGCAGTTGAATTTATAAGGCCGTAAGTTTACATATTTTTAAAAGATGATATGAGGAAAAAAAAGTCGATTTGTCTTAACTACAAACCTTAACACTATAAGAAAATTTTATATCTTTGGAAAGGGTGTTTATTTAATAAAATTTGTTGGCATAAATATTTTTTCTACGATCACTATCTAAAGTAGGCTTTTGCACATTTAAAACTAATTGAAAAATGACGTTTTTATAATTTGACATTATTAGCGTTCTAGAGCGCTGAGCGCCAAACCACAATCGTTGGATAATTACATTTTTTACGATCACTTTTTAACGTAGGTGTTTCCGCTTTGAAATCCAACCATAAAGTTGACGTTTTCCGCGAACTGACACACTAAGTAACAGCTGCATGGCTCGCTGCGCGACAAAATTGACAGCTTTGTTGCTCGCTTAATTTTAATTAGGTGGAACATAATAGTCCACAGTACGTCCACCCTTGCTTTGCTGATTACCACATATTTAAAACTTCGTTAGTAGCTTCATTTTTACAAGTTTTCCATATTTTTCCTCCTGCGAAAATTAACGGAAATGCTGCGTTTTCTACAGCGCACGAACACGTCGATTTCACGATGTTATGTAATACATTGACCCTATACTTCTTTTGCAGTGCAACTAAAAGATAATTTAATAATAAACAGAAAAGAAGGCTTGGCCGACAGAATTAATCCTGCAATCAATGAGTCCACCGGCTACAACATGTCAAAATAACGAGGTTATGTTTTCTTATTGCCACATAATTAATTTTCGCAGGAATACTTAATAAATACTCCCTAACCCAATCAGTCATAGTGACCGACAAATTTATAGCGGGACAAATTTATAGCAGTCCGACGATTTGAATATGTAATTTTTACGATGAGTGGTATGCTGGAGTGCGTTTAGAAACCTTGAACGGCGCGTCGGGAGTGGGAAAATTCGCCGTCGCCGATTCGCCGTAGGACTCTTTCTTTTAAAATAGATACAGTTAAAATTTCATTAGAATCCATATTGATTTAGGTAATGAGCATAGAGGTAGATATTAATATTAAGAATTTTAACAGAAACCTTAAACGTTATAACTACTATTCACTTTTATTCAAGTACATATTAATGTTACGATTTGTTTAATTTTTCTTGGTATTAGAGTTTAACAGTAACTAATAAACTGTTTAACTACCTAGCTTTTACTTGTATTTAAGTACCCATTAATGTTACGAATTATTTAATTTTTCGAAATAACTATATTAGAGTAATATAAATATTGATACCAAATCCAGAACCTTTAGTATCATCAAAATTATTCTGATCGTTACAAAAAGTTTTTATAATGGAGTTGACAATTTTAACTGAAAGGGGAAAAGATAAGTTTTCGGCAAATGGATATCTTTACGTATTTGACGGTGTATGCAAAAGTGACGAAAACGTTAAATTTTGGAGATGTGAACGAAGAGGTCGGTGTAAAGCAAGAATTCACACGAAAAATAATTCAATTATTAAAGAGGTCAATGTGCACACACACGACTTTTCAGCAGTCTCCGAAGAAGTAGCTGAATTAGTTACAAAAATAAAGAAACGTGTTGAAGAAATCACAGAGAGTACAGTTCAGGTAATTTTTATTCATTTGGTATTTTAGAATTAGTCAGTATTTGCTGTAATATGCTGTTTGTTTATTTTTACTAAAACTAACACATTTAAAAACTTTTATTTGCTATAAAACTCGTTTGAAAAAGATTTGTTCTTTTTTGTTTCAGGTTATCAACGAATGTGTCAGTAATGTTTTACAAGCTTGCCAGGCCAAATTACCAAACAACTGTGCTTTATGAAAGGTAGTTCGACGAAAAAGGAATGAAGTTAACGCAGCACCCGCAAATCCTACAACTCTAGATAACTTAGTTTTACCAGATTCCTATGGACTATATCATGTCCAACCTGGTGTAGTAGAAAAATTTTTACTATCCGATTATTCACATGGACCCAGTAGAATTTTGATTTTTGGGAGACAAAGTTGGCTGCAACATTTGCAAACCTCTGCAACTTGGTATGCCGATTGTACATTTTCGATTACACCACCATTGTTTTTCCAAGTTTATACGACGCCGTAGGCGTAGCCGTAGCCGTAGGCGGAGTGCTCAATCGTCTGAGTGTAATGTGGACAAACCACTCGAGTTGTACAGTATATTTTTTGTACTACCCACTAACGAAAATTTACAAATAAGAAAAACAACTTATTAGGTTATTAAAACAAAATAACTTGTTTTAAAATAATTTATGACTATTAATAATTTTTAAAACAAAATAAACGAAAAAAAAAAAAGTTAATTTAATTTTTCCCCATCCGAGAATCGAGCTCCAATCCTCTGCGTGGAAGGCAAGAACGCTAATCTCAAGACCACCTACTCTTTTATTTTTGTTGCTTTAATACTGGTAATTAAATTATTTGCATATAGTTTTATTTAAATTAGCAAATGAATTATAATTATAGACGAAATAAAAAAAAGAAATGTCATTATTTATTGATTCTACACAAGAATAACCCATTTTAATGTATGTTTAATCTCAATGACTACAAAATATACTGGCAATTAGTTTGACAGAATTGTCACTTATTTAAAATTTTAAAAATAATAGCAGTCGGTTGATCAAAATATGAACGGTGATTGGCGGATTTTATTTTTTTGCAGTGTTCTCACTACCTAGAATGGATATGAAATATATTCGTTCCATTGAAGGCCATTGAATACTTTTTTGTTTTGTAATCTGCGAAGACAAGGTAATAGCCATGCAAGTGTAGAAAAAATAAATGTCGATTATGGTTAAATTTAAATTGCATTTTAAAAGCTTATTGCATGCCTTGATTTCTAAAACAAAAAATAAATATTATATTCTATAAATATAAAAACCTATGAAATGTTAAATTTCCTGACGGCGAATCGGCGACGGCGAATAGGCTGACGGCGAGTCAGCCCTACGGCGAATCGGCGAATCGGCGACGGCGATTTGTCCTAGACCATGGCACGTCTGACTACGTACATTAGAATAGGGTTCAGACGAGCCGTGCGAGGTTTCTAAAGGCACTTTAGATTACCATATTTATAAATTTTAATTCTTTACATTTTTAATAAAGTATAAAATACTCTAAAATATGTGACATACAAAATTGTTAAGTACTGTAAAATAATAAAAATAAATAATTTACAAATTTACGAAATATGAACCTCTATTTCATGCCACTGAAATGTACATAACTATTCTACAGGTTCTTTGATGAGGCTACCAATATCGCTTTATGTCAGCTGTCAGCGAGTGACTTGTATAAAATAAAGTATGATTATGGAGTGTTTTTTATGTAATTCATTGGGTAATAATCCTACAAGTTATGATAAAACAATCACAGGCAAGTCCAAGATAAGGCCCAACCAAGATCTAGCGGCAACAAAACTAGTTCGTTGCCGGCATTTTCTAGCTTTTACATTTTAAATTTTGTATTATTAAGACCTAAAATAAAGTTCCGCTTTTTGTAAAGTTTTTAATATTTTTTTAAAAAACCAGTTTTTATTAGCGAACCTAAAAGTTACATTTAGACCAAAAAGAGAAAAAATTAAACATTTTATTTCAGAAATCTGGCTTATAAGTAATAACTTTTTAAAAGTTCGGAAGCATTAAGTACAACCACAAATACAGCGATGTCGTACTGCCAGCGAGTTGGAATAACGATGTCATAGGTTATCCTTCATCATGTTGCAAGGAGTTACATGTAAAAAAGAAATATTTTATATATGATAGGTAAATCAATTGAACATTTATTATTTAATTAAATATAACTAGTTGAATTATTTTTGGTATTTCATTGGCTTGCATGATCATTTAACTGTTATTTTGTTTCTTTAATCACTATTGTATTATTTGTAAAGAAATAGTAGTTTGTGCAACAGAAGTGGATATGATGGCCATATCGCACGAAGGCAAATTGTCTAAGTGCGATGTGGATAATCCACTCGAGTTGTGCAATAAATTTCTGTGGCTTTTGGGATACATATGATAACTCCAAACACATAATATTTATATGATATAATATTTTAATAAGATTTTAGTAAACAAAATTTAATAAAATAACCATATCGATATTCTATCAAACCATAACAGATTTACTAGCAGTACAGGATATATTTAGATCAAATGAAAATTCATAAAAAATATCTACATTGATGGAATTAATAAAAATCCGTTTTTAAAGTTAAAATATGTCTCCTAAATGCCACAGATTTTTTTTCTACGACCCAATAACGAAAATGTATAAATTAAAAAAATTATTTTAGGTTATCAAGACAAAATAACTAATTTAAAAACAATTTATGACTTTTAGTATTTTGTAAAATAAAATAAATGAAAAACAAAAGATTTAATTAAAAGTCCCCAATTGAGGCTCGAACTTGGGTTTCTCGCGTTGAAGGCAGATGCTCTCACCTTCCATCCACCACCAGATTTGAAAAATTTTTTTAGTACTCGTAATTAAATTAACTTTTACAGTGTTCTTACTACATAAAATGGATATAAAATAGTGCACTGTATAACAGTGATTTTGCAGTCGGAGGTTTAAGAGCCGTTTCAGTTCGTTTTACTCATTTTGATTGTGATACACGTTTTGACTAATTGGCTCTAGTTCTTACGATAAAACGAGTGGAAATGGAAAAATAATAAAATTGCAGTTAATAATAAATTTATTTAATTAGTTTAATCAATTTTTTTTGTGCTAACTAAAATGCTGCATTCTATAAATAATGAAAAACGTGATAATTGTATAACACAATCCTTTTTTTCTTTTTTTTCCGATTTTTACTGTAACGATCTAGTATATTATACACGATACGCAATTTTACACTTATAAAATAGGCTAGTTGCAATTACATTATTTGATAGTTCTTGTTTTTAAGACAATTTTGTGTTCCATATATTAAATGCATTTGATGTTTTCATTTTTTATATCTATTTCTTAAAATAATGAGATCGTAGGAAAAATATTGTGTGCATTTTGAGCGAAAAGTTCGTTGTCACTTTCAACAAATTGCCGCGCTCCACTACACGTCGCACGGGCAACCTTCTGCCTCAAACGACAAAGTGTCACTTTTCTCTCTTAATGCACAAATTGCTATTTCTTGAATTTGCATCTTTATTATTTATTGTCAAATTTTCATAGTTTTTCAAATCTAACTCAATACTTTCTTATATTTCTTTAATATTGTTTTATCGAAATTTCTTATTTTTAATTAAGGTAATTTTAAAATGACATCCATCACTTATATCTTGGATAATTATAAGGGTATATTGGCTTATCAAAATTTTATTTTTATTGCCAGCTCAATAATTAATTTTATTAATATTTGTATATTGCTAGACTTAGATGTATATGTTAGGTTTTAATGAAGTACTTTTATTTTGCAATACACATGCTAACCAATATCATCATTTTGTTTTGTCTTCTAGGCCACACATACACACCGTCGATAAATCGAAAAAAGTTCGTTTAAATAGCAAGAAAACAAATTGTGTAGATGTCAAATTGTGTGTAGTTAGAGTTGCGGGTTACAAAAAAGCTCACCATTCTCTGATCCCAGCAACCATGAGTATATGCTTTTTTCTAAGCCAATCACCCATTTGTCACATATATAGTATGTTGTACTTAGCTTTCCCCGCTCTACTGGATTGCGATTCACCAACTGCATATTGCTATCCACTCGGATTAAGGTCTAAGAAAATGTTTTAATTAGGGCACATCACCTAGAGGTGAAGTGGTGGTGGTTGATTTTAACGCTGCCCAGTCCCCCCCCCCCCCCCCCTTTGAGTGACTCCGATTCATCCAATTGTCCCACACCTTCTTTTAACGTATTTTGCTCAAGTTATATTTTACAGTGTAGTTATATCTTGATTTCGCATACCCTTTGTCTGAGAAGTTCAAGAGAGTTTAAGGTGGATTCTTATTCGAAAATTTAGGGTGCAATATTTTAAAACTTTTCGAACTTTAAATCATCGTGAGAAGTCAAAAGGTGTAAAGAAAGATTTAATTTTCAACTTTATTAATGTCGGTTTAGATGTATCTGCCCAAAACGCGTTTTAATTTTGTTTATTGTGTATATTCAGTGAGATGCTATGTAATTAAACTTGTTAAATCATTCATTTCTAATTAAACCCTTTGGGCGTTACGTAGAGAGTGAAGAGTAAAGGGTTGCTTTGTACCTGAATGTCAATATATTCTTTTATGGAACACAAGTACTGGTTTCAGCTTGTGCTTCAAGTGTTTGGGAAAGTTCGGGGCTATAAAATAAAACTAATTTAAACTCCGTGTTTATCGATGCCATTGTTGTGGGCCTTAATCATATTTTTTTATGTTAACGGGCCAAAAAATGGTTAATGAAACGAAACCCTACCAATGTTTTTTGTATGTACTCGGAAGTATTGTATATTCAAACTAAAAAAAAAAAAATTAAAGTTAATGTAATAATTACAGGGTTTAACGGAAAGAAAAAACATTTTAAATATGTTTCTACAAACTTCATAAAAATCAGCGAATGAAAAGCAGGGCAAGGTATGCGGGTTTAGCAGGTTCAAATTCAGTATACAAAATGGGAACGTACTCGACCCAAGCCTCAGTAAACGGCTCAGTGTTTTTTAGTTTTTTTTCAAAAATATACAACACTGATCCGAAAACATTCTGATATTGAGTAGTATTGTCTACAGTATGACTGATTTGCACTCTTCGAAGTGAACGTTGAAAAAGTACGTCTAACATAACACATATAATCTTATAAATGTAAACGTTGATAACAGAAATAGAATAAGGTTTTTGAAGGTACTTCGACAAATATCTCCACAAATGATAAAAACAATAGTTTTTTTATTTATACCAAATTTTTAAATATAATACTTACTTATCGGTATGTACAAGACATCTTTTACAATATCGGAATAATTATTTAGTAATTTAGTGTCACTTCATTTTTTTGGTAAATTCTTATTTTTTTTTCTCTCCTGGGCTCGCCTGACTATGTGTCTCCGAATAACACTGAAGCCTATTGACTTATTGTGTTTTACCCCATGTTAGTTCATAGCACTTACTCTGTCACCTTTATACCTTGTACAAGTTTGTACAGATCCTTGGGTGAGCGGGTTCTATACGTTGTTGGATCAACCTGGGGTTGTCCAAAAAGAGTAACAATTTTTCACCCCAAGGAAGCTTACGATCGATGTCTTTGATGCTCATATGAATACTGTTAAAATTCCCATTAAATTAACCGTTCGTTGATGTGTCACACGTAGCACATTTTTTATTCCAATTTTTATGTGATGGGGATATATTGAAATAATATTAAAAAGTGTTTCTATCAGATCAAACTATGACATGTTGCAGCGATTTTGCATACAGTCTGTAACGGTTGAAACCGTTTTCGTTATTTAGCCCCAAACATTGTAACGGTTGGAACCGTTTTCGTTATTTTGACGCAAACATCTCTACCCTAATGACATTTGTCGTTTATGCCTTGTGTCAAAAGTTGATAATTTATTTCGATTTATATCTGTCAACGAGGAAGTTAATTTGAATTTTTAATTTTTTTTTATCTTGGACATAATTCTCTATTAATATTTTTAATGACCGTCTGATTTTATAAGGTAGGCTTTCATACCGATATATTGTTGAAAATATATATTTTGTACAAGAATTTCTAATTAAAATGTCAAATTTGAAACATAACCTCAACATGAAAACACAAGAATCACATGTTTTATATAATTTTATTTATTATTTTGTTAGAAAAGATATAATATGCTTTACTATATTTAAATATGTTAAATAGGACTTTTTCTTTTCCTATTAATTTTGGTCTCTGTGAAACTATTCACTTAATAATTTAAATTGTTCATTTAATAGTAAAAAGCATTTTATCTGTTTTCTATGTAAACTTCCTAGTTCCTTTCTTGATATTTTTACCTTTTTCCTTGTAGCCTGGCTGTATCTAGACGGTTCTGTAGGAGTTATATCTAAAGAGATTGTTTAGATGTTTAGAAGTTTAGAAGAA
Organism: Psylliodes chrysocephalus; assembly: GCA_927349885.1. Taxonomy (NCBI): domain Eukaryota; kingdom Metazoa; phylum Arthropoda; class Insecta; order Coleoptera; family Chrysomelidae; genus Psylliodes; species Psylliodes chrysocephalus. The sequence goes on from OV651817.1 coordinate 41,199,382, forward strand.
AGTTTAAGCTGCATGTTTAGATGTTTAGAAGTATAGAAACTTAGAAGTTTAGTTCCAGCTACAGAAGTTTATTTCAAGTATATCAAGAGGTTCGTTCGAGTCGTCTAAAGCAGTTTATGAAATTTAAGTTTGGTACTATCCAAAGAGTATTGTACGAGTCTCTTTGAAGAAGGCCTCTACAAGTCATTCCTTAAATATTACCTCTTATTTAACAGATAAGTAATTTTTGAATAAATCATTTAAATTTGAATAAGTCTATGTGAATTAGAATTTGTCGCTACCTTATCTAAAACCTTATTTAATTATAGTATCTTAATGGTTAGTGATTTTCTATATTTTTATCATTAATCGATAGTCAAGTTTAGTAAGTTTTAGATATAGTGGCTCTCAACATTCTTTTTCAAAGTAATACGAGTTACTTAATAACCTGACCCACTCCCCAAAATCATAAGAGCTTAAAACACTATAAAAAATAGATAAAATAACAAGATCACGTTACAAGTCACCCTGTCAAAAGTTACTAAGAGTATGTCCTAAATGTCCTAAAAGGCACCAGGTGTAGATGGTATTACAGCAGAAACTATTAAAGAATTAAAAACGGAAATTGTAATAGCTTTGACTCACCTCATTAATTTGTCATTAGAAAAATCAGTTTTTCCAGAAGAATTTAAAATTGCAATAGTTAAGCCTCTGTACGAAAATGGTGACAAATGTAAACCATCCAATTATAGACCAGTATCACTTACCAACAATTTTACAAAAATTTTAGAAAAAATAATAAAAATCAGACTTGAATCATTTTTGAACAAAAATAACATAATTTCAAAAAAGCAATTTGGCTTCCAAAGTAACAAATCAACTGAGGATTCTATAGCGGAGCTTACAAAACAAATGTACACATCAATGGACCAGAGTAGACCATCAATCGCTGTGTTCCTGAATCTTGCCAAGGCATTTGACACTGTTGACCATCAACAGTTGTTGGAAGCCTTGGCAGATGCAGGAGTAAGGGGTAGTGCTTTTGAGCTTTTTAAAAGTTATCTGTTGAATAGAAATCAATGCGTACAAATAGAAGAACACATGAGTAGTGTAAAGAATGTAAAATGCGGGATACCCCAAGGCACAGTACTTGGCCCAATTCTGTTTAATATATATATTAATGATTTATTATCATTAAATAATAAGGGCCATGTATTTAGCTTTGCCGATGATACCGTTGTTTTCTATTCGTCAGATACGTGGAAGGACTTAAAGGTATTAGTTGAGGATGACTTAAAACTCCTTTTTAATTGGTTTGATCATAGGCTTCTTACTGTTAATTATAATAAAACACACTTTTTATCTCTAACAAGTTACGAAAACAATCTTCCTAACTATAATACTCTAAACATAATATATAATAGCAAAAATATTGAAATTAAATCAGAAAAAAAAGTTAAGTATTTGGCTATCACAATTGATTGTCACCTAAGGTGGAATCATCATATAAATAAGGTAGTTAATACATTAAGAACATTTCTATATAAATTTAAATATCTTACAAATATCCTGGATTTACCTTACCTAAAAATGTTATATTAAGCTTTGGTGGAATCGAGAATAAACTATGGAATCATTGGCTGGGGTGGAGCAACTAATGTTTATCTAGAAAAAATTGAAACTATTCAAAAATTATTCTTAAAAATTATTTATAAAAAAAATCGTACTTACCCCTCGGACCAACTATACAAAGAATTAAAAATATTAGATCCTAAAAAACACTTTTTCCTTAAAATTGCCAACTACTACTATAAAAACCCAACTAGCCTTAATATTGTTACTCATGAACACGAAACAAGACGAAAAAACAAAATTAAATATAAAGACTTAGCATCTCGCAAAACTGTAGGCCAAAAATGCCACTTCTTCTTAGCATCAAAAGTGTTAAATTATTTACCTCCAAAAATTCTAAAATCAAAATCATTATCGCAATTTAAAACAAGAACAAAAAAATTTTTATTAGAAGAATATAGAGCAAATATCAGAAATATTATTAATATGAATATCGATAGATAAATGAAAAATAAAAAAAGAATAAAAAAAATTTATTAAAAAAAAAATAAATAAAATAAAAAAATAAAAAATGATGAAAATTAAAAAAAAAAAGCGGCAAATTTCTCTATTATTATTATTATATGTCAGTATTTGTATTATATTAATTAATTGTAAAATAAAACATAAAATAGTACTTAACATATCTCTACACACGCCGCGGACAGTTTTTATACTTTGTGGCAATGGGTAGTTTATTTGTATGTACCTAAAAAAAAAAAAAAATATTTATATTTAAAAAAAAAAATGTATTTAAAAAAAAAATTTATTATATTTAATTTTTTGTACATTTTTCAAATAAACTTTTATTATTATTATTATTAATTCTCGTGTTAGGAAAAAATATCTAGTCAAACCTGTTATAACTGTAGACGTCTCTAAATAAATTCTATACTGTCATTTAAAAAAAAATATAGATTACTTTATTTGTTATTTTCGTGGTCTACTTTAGAAAGATTTTATCTGAAGAATACCGTTGAAGAATACCGTTTTAACAGTATCAATTTAAAAACAATTTTTTGTATAGTCTCTAGAGGTGTAAATATACTTCTAAAGGTTGCAGACTTTTAGCAAGATACATAACTAATTCTGTACCCCAGAGCCAGAGTATGTTAAGTCCAAAAACTTAGTTTTTCAGGAGAGCATTTTTTATATATTCATTTTAGACTGTGGAGTGTGGGCTTAGCGTAGTTAAAAAATGAGCTGTTTTTGTTATTTTAAAAGATACGTCAAAATGGAAAATATCGAACCATGCGCCGCAAAATTTTAAGTCACTTAACATATTTACCTAAAATTTGGCCAATTTGGACTTAACATAGTCTGGCTCCGAGGTACAGAATTGTTCAACTCAAATGGTGGAATTTATAAGTTGTTTAAAATTTATGGGGACGGTATTATTTTGAATATTTTTATTATAAAAGTAATACCAGATCTTCAAAAATACCCGAAATCCACGTGATCTGACAACCATCAAAAACCCATCGAAAGGGTCTGATTTAACGTAAAAAAGAACTAGATTTTTGGGACCGTATTTTGAATATGTCGATTCGTCTCCTTATCTCTAGTCTTCACAAAAAAAAAATAAACTAAACTAAAGTCCTGTCAGAAATGTCACTGGCGTTCATTTGGGGACTGACAATATTTATATTATATTTGTTTACATTTTATAAACACCTTTATTCCATTTTTCATTATTTTATTATTTTTCAAGATTATCGGTGGCTTAATTTTTTTTTGTTGGTAAGTACAAATTTATTTAGTGTAACTCGTAAAAGTTAATGACTCTATATAATTTATTTCAGGTAATGTTACACAGGAACAAAATTATTTTATAGTCGTAATTATATTCGAAAATTTGAGGAACGTTTTCCAGGTGAATAAATGGAATGTGATTCTTTTTGTCGTCATAAACAAATACTTGTTCAAAATTATAAATAAGGAAAAAGCTCTAAAAGGCCCACAGTAATAACAAAAGCTGTTGAAGATGTGAACATTAACATAGTGCAAATTCCTAATAAATTAGTAAAAAAAATCAGCACCTCAAACAGGTATAAACGGTGTTTCAAAGAAAGACTCTGGCGAGTGAAATTCAAAAAATATTTTTTTTTGTTTTTCGCTACGAACTAGCCATAAAGTATCAAAAACAATAGTGATAATGCCTCCCCTATAAAGTTTCAGTACTGCAACCATTGCTTTTCCTTTAATTTTGTTAAACCTAGCTATCGAATATTACAGATCTCTCAATTCAAAATCGTTTGTGTGACGTTTATAAATTAGCACCTATATTAAATGAAATACAAAATATAACTGCATAATGTGTTTAAAAAAGAACGAATAATGCTTGCATTAAAGCTGGTGGTAAAGATTTTGAACATATATGTACTGTGAATTTGTATTCTTTGTCCACCACCGATTACTACTCAATATCCTATTAAATAAAATAGATATTAATAGGTATGTCTTTATAATTTAAAGTAAGAGGTGTAAGGTAAAAAAGTCAAGAGCTTATTACATTAATATTATTAATGTTTTTTGTATACATATAAGTAACCTAATGTAAATAGTTTAAACCCTGTAACAAATAAATAATAGAACAAACTTTTTTTTCTCTCCTAAGCTCGTCTGACTATGTCTCCGAATAACACTAAAGCTTATTGGCTTATTGTGTTGTACCCCATGTTAGTTCATAGCACCCACTCTGTCACCGTTGTACCTTGCACAAGTTTGTACAGATTCTTGGGTGAGTGGGTTCTATACGTTGTCCAAAAAGTGCCTGTCTTTTGCGATCTAGAGCTTCGCATTCGCACAGTATGTGTTTGGCCGTTTCTGGTTTCTTGTAACATAGTCGGCACATGAGTTCCCCATTGTACATGCAAATTTTGTTCGTGTCCCTTTACTGGGGCGTGCCCAGTCAGGAACCCTGTTATCACTTTCAACTGGTTCCTATTCATAAAGAGTAGTTCTCCAGTTCTTTTGAGACATGGTCTGCCTATGAAGGCTTTTCCATGTGCCTGTTTTGGGGTGCTTCCTCAAAAGTTAATATGTTGTTCCCGAATCCAGTCGTTTATAAAACTCCGGACTGTACTTTTTGGTACTCCTGTGTTTGTGTCTGGTTCCGGTGTTTCTTCTGATCCCCTTTTTGCAAGTTTTTCAGCCTTTTCGTTGCCTTAGACCCCTTGGTGACCTAGCACCCAAAATAGTTTTACTCCATTTCGGTCTGCCAGTATTCTTAGTTCTTCGATGCATTCCCTTACCATCCTCGACGTAACTTTATGAATCGGTATGGCCTTAAGTGAATATACTGATTTTCGACAACTTCTTCATTGTTCGTTTTTGCACATTGCAAAATTGCGTATACCTCGGCCTGAAATACCGAATAATGTATTCCTATAGCAAAGCTATGATAAGTATCAGGGTTTTTGGAGAATTCTTCCACCCCAGTTCCTTCCGCAGTCTTAGACCCGTCTGTATACCAGGTTTGTTCCTGTTGTTGGGCATTGGGCTCCCTTATATCCGCTCTTTCCTGTATTAAAACCTCATATAAAGTATTAAAAGAGTACCTCTTAGTTATATGGACTGATCTCATGTCTAGCACGTCTCCTGTCACTAACCTTGAGATATTTATAGGACCTGGCCCAATGTCAAGATTCCCCAGTGTATTCCCTAATCTATAAGCACCTAATCTTGCCTCCCCTTGTGTCACATAGTAAAGAGGTGGAAGTACTATTAGTGCTTTTATTGCAGCTGTGGGGGTTGTTTTCATTGCCCCCGTTATTCCGAGGCAGGCAAGTCTTTGTACCTTGCTTATCCTCGTTATTGCTTTCCATTGCTTTGTTTTTGGCCACCACACCAAAGCTGAGAATATTATTATCGGTTTCACCACCAATGTTATAAAGCCAACATACCATGTCTGGTTTTAACCCCATTTTTTTTTCCAAAAGATCGCCTTGCCATCAATAACGAGGTTTCAGCACTCCTTGTGTTTTTTCTAGATGCTGGTTCCAGGTAAGTCTCGAGTCAATCATAACCCTGATATATTTTACCTTCCCCTTAAGCTGGATGCTTGCACCTCTTAGGTTTAGAGGCCCTAGTCCTTCCAATTTCCTCCTGCGGGTGAATGCAATTATGTCAGATTTATTTGAGCTAATGTTTAGTCCTTTCTCCTCTGTCCATTTTGTTACTATATTTAGAGCCTCTTGGATTCCTTCTCTTCCTATAGTGTTGTATTTTCCCTGTGCCATGATCACTAGATTATCGGCATATCCCAGGGTTATATGTCCCTTATTTTTGAGAGCCCTAAGCAGTCCGTCCACTGCAAGGTTCCACAGGAGTGAAGATAGCACTTCACCTTGCGCACATCCTCTCGCTAACTGTGCCGCTATTGTCTGTCTTATAAGGTTGTGTATATAGTTCTCTCCCATAGAGTCGATATAGGACACGCACGTGTCCTCGATTTATCTGTGTTTGAGAGATCTAATGATTGATTTAACGGAGGTATTGTCAAATGCACCCTCGATAACCAAGAATGCTTCCAGCATTACCTCCTTGTTTTGCAGTGTATTCTCCACGCCTTTTATTAATTGATGGAGAGCTGTTTCAGTTGATTTCCCTGCACTATAGGCATATTGGTCTTGGTATATTGGCCTCTGAACCAATATCCCGTCTCTAATATGCCTATCTAGCAGTTTTTCTGAAGTCTTAAGTACAAAGGATATAAGACTTATTGGTCTTAGGGACTTTGCCGTTTCCTATCCTATTTTCCCAGGTTTTGGTATAAAAGGTACATTAATATTTCTCCAAGCTTTTGGTATGTGTCCAAAGGCCAGGCTACTTCTGAGTATGTTACAGAGTCTGCTGTATAAAATATCAGGACCTCTTTGTAACATTATTGAATAAATCCCGTCCATGCCTGGTGATTTATATGGTTCGAATGAGCTAATTGCCTATTTCAGTTTATTATAGTTCACCACTTGTTTGGCTATCCTCCAATATTCCCTCTTGGCTCTATTATGAGCTTCCAGTCCATTTAGATTTTGGTTAGCCGGTGTGTGTGCTATAGTTTGTGCACCAGGGAAGTTAACCCTGAAGAGTTCCCATACTGTTTCCTTCCCTGTGATTGTGTACTCCCACAGTTCATTCTTAAGGGTGTTTATTGTGTGTTGTGTGTCTTTTGAGAGAATTTTTTTTGGAGCCTAGCATATTCTTAAGTGCCTGGTATCTCCTCACAGTGCTTTCTCCAAGACTCGCTTCTTACTTTTCGTAAGACTATGTTGTAACAGGTGCGTATGGTTCTATTTAGTTTCCATTCGCCGGTTATTTTAGCCTTATTAAATTTTTGTCTCATCTGTTTCCTTAGTATAGCAAGGTTATCATTCTACCATGGAACTTGCCTGAATAGAGTTCCTTGCTATTAAGAGACAGGTATCATTGAAAGCGCTAGTGACTGTGTCATTAAACTCATGCACAGCCATTTCTAGGTTGGTTGTTGTTCTTGTCGTCTTTCTCATCGTTGATAGATTACATTCCAGGGAAGCATTGTATGCCTCCCAGTCTGTTTTCCTGGGATTCCGATAAGTTTTTTTTGCAATATTACCTTTAATATTGAAGTTAATGTGTCTGTGATCTGATAAACTCTTCGTCAGACACATTCCAGTCTGAAACAAAATTACTCAAGTATGTTGATGCTATTGTTACATCGAGTACCTCCTTTCTGTTTTTTGTTATAAAGATCGGTTTATTGCCTACATTTGTTATGTCTAAACTTAAAAATTAATTGTCTATTACTTCCCATTGCCCAAGTACAATTCCAGTAAGTTTTTAATTTGTTTACTGCAATAATTGCCAAATACTGCTATTGTCTCCCGCCTATCGTATTTAAAGTTTTAGCTGTAGCTGTAGCTAAATATCTTACGAGTTAATCTAAAGTAAATAATTTTTCATTTTATTCATATTTTAATGCATAATATTTTTTGTCGATAACTTTCTTGCGCAAGGTAAAGGTTTTTTTGTAATAGTGGCAATAACTAGTACGAACCATATTTCAGTTATTATTATTTTCGTTAAATAGTTAAATACAAACTCGATTTAAATAGCTCAGATTTTAAGGTTATGTTAATTATATATCATAATTTTAAAAATTGGATTATTGCATTTTAATATTTCTAATTAAAATATCAATAATGTAAATCACCCCTAATTAATATTATGATTTTGTGTTGTAATTCTAACAGTAGTTACCTGACTGAATTTTGTTCTCGTAGTTGCGGATCATAAAAAAAAGATCTATTTTGTAATAAAATACTTATGGCACTCGCTCACATCTAAGGATTTTTACTTTTATTTTCACCAATCGCTGTCATGACGAGTTGGTCACGTGGGTTTTCGGTATTGTTGAAGACCCAGTATGAGTCTTTAACTTAAAATTTGTATTAGTGTAAAAAATATCTAATTTAATATGTTTAGCACTTGTAATGGTACATAGAAAAGATAAAAGTTTGCTAAAAGAAAAATTTTAAAATATTCTATAATATGAAATGATCTTTAAATAAAACTATTTTAATTAAATAAAAAAAAATGTGTAAGGAAAGTATCCCTAAAGTACATAAATGAAACTATTAGTAAGGGAGCCAGTGGCACTTTTAGGTTTTGTTAATGGCGTAAGGCAAAATTACAAATTTTTACTTTCCTATCTGTATACAGATAAGGAAAGTATAGGAATCATGATTTTTTTCGACCTCCAGTTTTCAAAGGATTTTTCTTTCATTATTTGTATACTGCTTTACTTGAGATGCACCAGCATAACACTCGACGACGTATTTTTTTGCTTTTTTATATATAAAATACAAAGTAAAAAATTTTTTTGCGGGAACTCAACCCGGGTTGCGTAATGCTAAGTTGAGCGTGCTAACGACCTGAGCTGTCAAGGGTTATGTTAAGTTATTTATCTTATCAAATATATGATGGGTAAGGGGAAAAAAGACGATGTCACAAAACTGATTTACTGAGAAAATTGGGTTTATAAATAATTAATATTATTACCAAATATTGTGTTACAATGATAGACATAAATAAAACTGGACGTCAATATTTTTAACGTTATTTATTACTGTATAGATAACTTGTTACAAAAGAAGTTAAACGTTATATTTATGTTAAAAAAAAAATAAACGTTACAAATAACTTGTTAAAATGGAATAATTTCCATTTTAAAGCAAATCTAAAATAACGAGATTTTTATCAGTGTAACAATGTTTATAAAAAATTCGTTAGAATTTTGGTGGAAATAACGTTTTAGTACTTGCAAATCATTGTATTTAGCTAGAAAAACGTCGTCTTTTTTTAGTAATGCACGGACAACGTCCGTTTTTACCCATTATGATTATTTTAAAATGTCTTATTATTCGGAATCCGTTTGTTTTATTCTCTTCCAATTTAGCACGTGTTTGGGACTCATTATCACCAACATAACAAAATGATTATTAAAAAATTCCTATAAACTGAACATCGCTGTTTTTTCCCCTTTATATGACAAAAACGTTTGAAACGTTTGAAAATAAAAAGAATGACCGACTAAACCTAGGAAATTTTTATATTTATATAAAATTCTACTACGATCAGGAAATTATCCCTATTCAAATTTTTTAAGACATCGTTATCAAGCGCTCCACCATTGATGCGTCAAAGTATTTTCTACAAGGTAAGATGTAATTAGCCTAGCGCATGAAGATGTACCATAAAAAAATTACACGCTATCTTATCACAAGTAAAACACAAAATTTAAGTAAACAAATTAACAATAAAGATGGCAGGAAATATTTACGTGACAAAATTAATTGCAATTAAAAGCGTACTCGCACTAAGCAATACCATTTTTTTTTTGTAATTATAAATAACACATTATCGACCAGGACTAAGAGGTTGCGACATCAGGGGCGTGCGGTCCATGGAAGCAGGGGAAGCACCGCTTCCCTACACTTTGAGATTTAAAAATAAATATTTTTCAGTTTACAATGCATAGGAATTAATATTAAATTAGGTACTATATTTTTTCTGAAACATTACATAAACTTCGTAAATGTACTAATTCATTGGTGTTATGTATAAATGCATGCATTACCCATGAGAAAATTAATTGTGTAAACAAACACACCATTTACTTTGAGTCCGTCGGCAGAAGCGCGTCTTGAAAAAGCCGGCTCATCTTCCAATTGATTTGTCTTCATGTTATTGACCCTGTTTTACCGCGATAGTAGTCAGTTTGTTTGGACACGTGAAATAAGGTCAAGAGGCAACGATTTTTACGTCGCCTTACGCATATTGCAATTCGCACCGCGAATCGACGTGTGAGGAAAATCGTAGCCTTCAGGTAGATTTTAATTTGTTTTTCGTAGTTGTTTTTCTTTTTGTAAAACAGAGAAACTATGCACTGTGCCTCTGAACAATAATGATGTGGTAAACTGTGTCTGTGTTGTGTGTTCTTTATTAAAAAAAGGATTTTAAAGTAGAAATTTTGAAAAGAGAAGGAACATTATTAATTCTAGTAGACTAAAGGATCCTATCAATTTAGAGACGAAAGTAGAAAAGTCAGCAAAGAAATTTACCGGGCATTTTCACGTAGGGTTTTATTAAAAGTATGAATGGTTAACCGGCTGCAAAACTTTAAAGATATTGTTTTGCTGGCCTTGCTTACTTTTTAATATAGCCAAAAAACACATTGGAACTAAGTTGGTATTACCGACATGTAAATAGCAAATATCATATAAGTACAACAATTAAAGAAAAAACATTCGGGACATATCGCATTAAACATAGTTTGGATAATTATTTAAAAATAAGCAACAAAATTCACAATAAAAGGGTAAAAAAATAGGGATGTCTTACAACGATTAATAGATGTAACTTGTTTCCTGGGAGAGCATGAACTAAGTTTTAGGGGTCACAATGAAGCAAGTGGATCCGCCAATCGAGGAAATTACATGGACATTCTAAGTTTTTTAGCAAAATACGATGATACCCTAAAAAATCATTTTATTGATTCGACCACTTTCCGAGATAACTCAAACAGAATCCAAAATGATTTAATTAAATGCACTGCCGACGTTGTGATGGATCACATTAAAAGTGAAATTAAAAAAGCACCTTTTGTATCAATTTTGATGAAACCACAGATGTTGTGCGATATGTATTGGACGGCATTCCTCAAGAGCAATTCTTAGGATTTCTGGACGACACTAGCAAACGAACTACAGATGCATTGTTTACAATTATTTGTGACATTATTTCAAGTTTAGAATGTGGTTCCTAGCTTGTTGCCCAGAGCTACGATGGTGCTGCTGTAATGGCTGGCCATTTAGGAGGCCTTCAAGCTAAAGTGAAAGAGAAGTTTAAACATGGAATTTTCGTTCAGTGTATAGCACATAGACTTAATTTGGTTTTATCGCGAAGCATGGATAATATTAAAGATTGCAAAGTTTTCTTTTCGATGCTTAGTGGTTTAGCTTCCTTTTTTTTAAAGTCATCGAAAAGGACTCGCGCTTTGGACATTCACGTTTAAAAAAGGTTTTCAAAAGTTGCTCCGACGCGATGAAACTATAATGGACGTTTAGTGCAAACATGGGATTCTGAAACTGTTACAGACGCTAAAGATTATTTGTATTGGCTCAAACAAAACTTTGATTTTAATTTGTTGCTCAACATTTTTGCAGGCAGAGATTTTCCCTTTTACTGATATTTTATTCGACATTTTACAAACAAAGTCAAATGACATTGGCTTTTGCATTAAACAAACTGATGATTTTAAAAATAAAATGAATAAAAAACGAGATCAGAACACTTTTGGAATAAGACTCAAAATATTGGCTTAGAACCTGAAAGAAAGAGAATTAGAATTGATAATGTCGACGACAGAGAGACCTACTGTCATCGATTATACGTCGAAATTTTTGATAGTATTTTGCAATAAATGAACTCTCGATTTCAAAACTTTAACGAATTAAAATTTATTGAATTGTGCAATTTTAATAACTACGATTCATCAAAATTTCCATCGGAAGCTTTTAATTCACTAAAATTAAATAATGGATTTTTTTCGACATTCCAGCATTAAAGTCCCAGTTAAGTGTTGTTTATGAAACAACTGAAATTAGTGATAAAAAGGCGCCCATCAATGTGTTAAATTTTCTTATAACAACTGGTTTAAATAAGTCCCTTTGTGAAGTCGTCAAGTTGTGTGAATTATTACTAACCATCCTAGCCACAAGTGTGTCAGTCGAGCGAAGTTTTTCAGCTTTAAAGCGCATTAAAAGTTTTATACGAAATTCAACAAGTGAAGACAGACGCTCTAATTTAGCCCTAATATCTATTAAAAAACAGCTTGTTAAACAGTTATCAGAAAATCCAAAATTTTACGACGATGTTATAGACAAATTTGCAGCCATTGAGGATAGGTGAATAGATCTTAAGTATAAATAAATGTCAACTGTTGTGTCAACTGTGCAAAAAATGCTGGAAAAAATAAAAAAAAAAACTTAATGTTTTTTACGTTTTAATAAACCAAGGAAGCTTTTCAATGGTAAGTTTTTTTATAGCTTCTAGTATTAAACTAGGTAATAAAGTAATAGTAACACTTCAAAAATCTCAATTTTGAATATCCGTAGTACTGAGGAAAAAGCAAGATTTTGACAAAATGGTGAATGGGCCGCGAAAAATTTTTGTCTGCGGCACTGTGCTTACTGGCCTGTTGTATTTTTATACAATCGGTTCCCCTTCCAAAAATGTTACCGCACGCTACTGCACAACATACAGATGGCCAGTAAGACGCACCAACAAGACTAATTGTGTTATGACTAACATATATATGAAAGCTGCTACTTGCCCAATATTTATTTTGAAACTAGAAAATTAGTCGCTTGATAGCTAACACAATTACTATCGCAAATAGGTCTTGGTTGCGACGACTTGGCTGTCGCGACCTAGTCGCCTAGTGGGCTTACGAACTAAAGACGCGTTAATCAAATACTGTCCTTTAGAGTGTACGCGCACAGGGACCAGGTCGCGACAGCCAGGTCGCTATAACCAAGACACATTTGTAAAAGTTATCGCATCCAATATCAAGCGACCAATATTCTAGTTTTAAAATAAATATCGAGCAAGTAGCAGCTTCCTCATATTTGTCAGTCGTCAGGAAGCTACCTATCTATCATTCAAGACCATGTATCTTATTAATTGCGACGTTTTACTGACCGTCTGGTTTTCGTGGGCCGCCGTGACCTCTTTGTCGTGGTCGGTTATGCGCTATTCATAATTAACATTGAATCGTTCTTAGTCACCCAGTGCACACCACTTTAAGATACTATGTGTGTAGTTGATCATCACAACAATGACATATCAGTTTGGTTAAATTCCAGATATTATTAAGTAATAGTGATATGTTATTCATGCTTAGCAGATTATTTCATTTATGTTTAATAACATCTGATATTGTTAAATGGTGAAGATATAATGTTAATATAATCCCACCGCTGTCACCAAATGTAACAACCAACTAGCCTAAAGACCATTTGTAACTACTGATAGGTCTTTAGCTACTGTTGTTAATATACTATTAAGGGATTAGGGCAGCAACGTCACCAGCCAAAGGGTCCTGGAGTCCTAAAGGAACATCCATTCACCAGTGGCAAATAAAAATATTAATAAAATTAAATTAAAAGATTAAAAATTATCCCTTAATAGCATAGTCGAGCGGTTCTTGGCAATTAGTTTTAGACTCTTTTAGTCCTAAGGGAATAGCAACGCCTAGGCTTCTGAAATGCTCGGATTATTTTACTGGTTTGGAAAGGGAGGAGAGATTAATAATAAGTATTAAAACACTAACAAATGTATATTAACAATAAGTAGAAAATTTGTCTGATAGTCTTAAGAAAAAATGAACAAAATTCCATTTAGGGAATAAAGCATTATAACTACATAATAATATAAAAACATGCATAAGATAGATATGATAATTCGGGACGAAAAGGTAAAATTGGCATTTATTTGTAAACCAAAATTAATATTAAACAAAACACTTTAAAAATAAGTTAAAAATATTTACCCATAATTTACAAATCGTACACAAAACTTTACTCTACACATTACATTGTTTTGGGACTTAAAGAGTTTAAAAAAAAACGAGAGCTTTCGCCCCTTGGGCGAAAGTTCTGGGCCTTATTCCGAACTCGACTGAGAGTCCGCACTCGACAGCGCCTTTCTTGCTGTCTCCTCTCTATATAAACCAAAATTTACGTGACAGTTGTATTTTTTAAAAATGTCACGCTCAATGTAACCATTGACTAGAATAATAACCTGATTGTTTATTTTATTTTCATACTTGTCTTCCTTTTTAATTTTTAATTTAAAACATTAAAATACTTATTTAGAATTTTTGGTAAATTCTTTATATTTTTTATATAATAGTAATGCCAATTATTACAATGTCCCTTTATCTATATAACACAGGCAGGGCCAAACTCAAATTTTAAAAGGGCCAGTTTGAGAAACAGTAAGTGGACGAGGGCCAAGAGAGGCGTAATAGTTATTACAATGACCCTTTATCTATATAACATAGGCAGGGCCAAACTTAAATTTTAAAAGGGCCAGTTTGAGAAACATTAAGTGGACGAGGGCCAAGAGAGGCGTAAGCCTATAGGGGTCTGTTGAAATTCTAATAAAAAAAAAAGAAAAAGCCTTCACGTTATAATTCGGCCGAGGTTCTCTAAAAAAAAAATGTCAGCCTAAATGCAAGTTTGTTACTGAAAAATGTATAGTTTGACGTAGGCGGGCCAAATTGGTCAACCGCCAAAAGTACAATGGCGGGCCGTATGTTGTGCAGGCCTAATAAAACACACTAAAAGGTAAAGTTAAAAACTGGATTACAATGACTGACAAAAATTATTATTTATATAGGGAATAATAAATTACAGTCAAATTATAAATTATGAAAATCCAAAATAAATTGTTCATATTACGTTACCATTTTTAATAAATTTTAATTATTGTGAGATGATTCAAACAAAATATATAAAAATTGCAACCGACATAATAATACTGATTTTTATTTTATATTCGATTCTTTCCTTACTACTTTTATTTAAATTTCCCATTTTCATTTAAAATGTTTAACCACCAACACCAGGAACTTGTATACCAAATTTGAGTATCCGTAGATAACTTATCATAAAAAAATATGTTAATACACTTTTGTCGAGTAGTATAAATTAGGACGAACCATCGATTAATTTCTTTATACGCACGTTTTTAAGCTCCAAAAACAAAGCCGTGTTAAATAATATGTTTTTGTTTGAAATCGCGAAACCAGAGCAAAAGATATACCAAACGCGATTAGCTCCAAAATCCACTTTACTCTTAACTCCGTTAGGCACAATTACACCGAGTGTTTTTACGTAAAACAATGAGATGCCAGGGTCGTACAAAGTCATTTTAAAACGGGGTTTTTTTATTGAGATATACCCAACCGACTATGAGTAACTGACATAAGGTAAATGGTTCTATTTTCGTAGCCAGAGCAAAATATTTACTCATTTTTAGTTTTCGTTGAACTAAAATGAATACAGTTCGCAAATTCACAGATTATCCCGATAGGCGATTAAATAGTCCCTCACCTGATTTCAAACAGTAACATGTGTTTTTTGCTAGCTACTTATAGATAGAGGGACGAGAAGTATACAACATTTACAATGTCCCGGTGGCTGTTCCTGTCGTTTAACTTGTTAAATTTAATATAAAGTTGTTTATTGATGGATTTTTCGTTTTTTACTGGTAATGAAATATTATGCTTTCAATCGTCTATAACAATGAACAATCACTTTGCAAGCATGTTTAGTTGTCTGGTGTGATTACTTTGGGTGTAGGTATTTCGGCCACGTGACCAGATATTTGTGTTTTTTAATATAATTCTGGATATAGCTTAAACGCGGTGTTTCTGAACCTTAGATGACATTGCAAGCATTTTTAGGTTAAAGAGTTAATATGAAAAAAATGACAACCTTGCGATAGGTCTAAAATCAGACCAAAAATCAAAAAGTAGTTTAATTACTCTGTAAATGTTTGTATAACTTTCAACTAAGGGTATTTTTTATTCAGTAGTACTACCTGATTAGCCATAAATTACACCATTTTGACATTTTTTTTTTAATTTAGAGTGATTGGATGGTTGAATAGTTAAAGTGTTATGTAAAAGAGGTTTAATTTTTCGAAAAATATTTGTATGACTCTCATATAAGAATTAATCTAAAATAGTTTAATAAGTGGCGAATGGGGTAAAACTACTAAAATAAAATAATGAAAGTCATACAAACATACCTCTGAGACACAGTGTTGTTCAACGACTCCCCTGTACTACAAATACCAAACAAAAAATCACGTGTCCCTTTTTGCTGTCAGATGCTAAAATGATTAAAATGATAATTATATGACCTTGAAACTGTAAATTGGTATGACATAGATGTTACCATTTTTAATCATTCTGGGTAAATATTTTTATCTTGTAAATGTTTTAGTTGTAAAAAATTATTTAATGAAGTAGCTAGCACTTACATTAGAATAAATATTATCAGAAAGGTATTAATTTTTAAACATGTATGTGTTTTAAATAGAAATTTGAAAATAATAAACAAGTCTACTGAGGTTTAAAAGGGAGGCACGACACGAGTATAAAATCTAGAGTTAATTTATTGTCGATTTAAACTAAATTACTTTCATCCAAAAAGGCTTCTTAAAGGAACAAAAGCTCTTTGAAAAGTGGCAGCTTAACATCGGTTTAATTGATTTAACTCAAAAGACACTTGACATTGCCTGTTTGAAATACTACTCATTTAACATTTATATAATTATCATTTTGTTTATTTCCAATGGCTATTTTATCACAATAATTTAGAAAAGTATTTGGTAGTCAATGGAAACGTATGTTAGACACATGTTAAGTTTAAATATAAATTTTTCTTTGAGACTCAGATAAGAGCACAATTTTTTTATGTAAATGATGAAATTTTTAACTATTATTTAAAAAAGGTTTTTCTTAAAAAAAAATAATATCAAATAATCAATGACTACATAAAAAACTCGTATTTTCAAAAATTTATTGGATATATTTCATGAAATAAATGTAGGTACAGAAAAATATTAAAGACAAATCCGTTGTCATATCATGAGAGCTGAAATGTAAAAAATAACATTAATAAAGAAAATTGAATAACTTCATATTATAATAACGCAAATCCGCTAAAAAACTATCATAACACAAAAAAGTACGTTTATAGATATGATGCCATGATACTCAGTTTTTAATTATCCACAATTCAACAAAGCCGCCATAATTTTAACATTAAAAACAGACGCTAGATGAAGAAAGTGTCAGAATGCGCGCTCTCTGATCTCTAACAGTGTCGTATTCGCTCCGTGCGCGACAGCAGCGCCAATTCGTTTTGGTACTTATGGACTATTTCTGCGTATACTGACAAATACAATTTTTAAGAGAATTCGTAATTAAAAAGTATATATGTTAGTTTTAATAAAAGTAAATGGATTTGTAAAACAAGTAAAACATTAATTTATTATTATATATTTTTATCGCTTGAATTCAAGAAAATTATGTATAATCAATAAAAATCAATAATAAACTATAGGCAGGCAACAGTATTTACTGGAAAATGTATGAGAAGTTGCCTAAGTCTAATAAGTTGACATTGAAGAATTAGCATATTCTGTCAAAAAAAAAAATACTATTTAATAATATCGTGAAGTTAAAATGTATAAAAAAAGGATCGTTACATATATTCTCATTTTTGTTCGAAAGAAAACATAGCATGAATGTTCAGTGTGTGCAGTTGATTCTCTCTACACCGATAAATTTTGTACTCCAATACTGTTCGAATAACTATGGAATTATAGTGATTTTTTTTTTAAAATTAAGTTAGTTTGTGTTGTCAAACTTACAGCTATCGGTGATACCGAAGGTACGTGCCCTCATCTTAATTTAATTAGTTTAATTGATATCTGCCACGAGGCCCTTCAATCTAATTTTTCGAATACTAGTTTTTGTTGTTTATCTAGTGTGGATGTGGGCAAACTGCACACCTAACTTATGCGTTATTTGTTCCCAATCGTCCTGCAATGTCTGAGTGTGCTCATTGTCGTAAGAAAAAGAATAATGAAGATCTTGTTGGATGTGAAGGTCCCTGTGGTAACTGGTACCATTATTCTTGCCTTAAATTAACTGAAGCTGAGTATAAAATCTTAAACAAGTTGAAAAATCTGGTGTATATTTGCGATACTTGCTACAGAAAATGTGAAGTTCAAGAGAAAGTCAATGCAAAAGAATTAAAAGATGGCATTGTTAATATTGATGCTAATGTAAAAACCCTACATGATAACCTCTCGAGTGACAATCTTGTAAATTTAGTTAAAAAGGAGGTAGATGGATTATTCTCAAAATTCAATGATATGTTTACCATTTTGATGAATGATCTGCAACTCATGGTTGACAACAAGGTGAAAGTGCTCCAAGACGCTGTTCAGAATACCGTTAAATCTACTTCAGATACAAACGCAGATAATATTAAAACATGTGTTACAAATATGTTTGAATCTATTAGTAAAAACGATGTCCCAAATCAAAGCAAAAGGTCATATGCTAATATTGCTACTGGTTCAACCTTCATCGTAACTCCAAAGAATTCTGAACAAGATTCGATCAGCACCAAATCGGAGATCCTCAATAAAATTAATCCAGTGAAAGAAGATTTAAAAGTTACTCAAGTAAGAAATTTAAGCAAAGGTGGTATTGCTATACGATGTGAAAACGAAAACTTCAAGCAATTAGTTAATACAAAATTAGATAATAAGTACTCTGTGAAGGAAGTTACCCCTCTAAACCCTAGAGTTAGAATTGTTGGTTTGTCTGAAAAGTATGATGATGATGTTTTTCTAAATTATCTTAAAGTTCAAAATAAATCAGTAGTATCCGTGGACAGCAAATGTGATTTAATATCAATACAATATCTGAGAAATAATAATAAAGTTTTTTAAGCTGTTGTACAGGTTGATATAAGTACTTATGAAAAACTAATTGAAGTTGATCATGTTTTTGTCGGTTATGATTCGTGCAGTGTCTTTGAGGCTATTGATTTACGGCGTTGTTATAAATGTTGCAATTTTCATCACTTTGCTAAAAATTGTTCTGCTACTCGCTACACATGTCCGAAGTGCTCTCTGAATCACAAAATACAGGACTGTAATGAGCAAAATTTTACCTGTGCTAATTGTGTCAATTATAATAAGCGTGAGGGGACTAACAAAGTCAGTATTGATCATGCTGTCTGGGACAGAAATTGTTCGGTTTATATCAGTACCCTTAATTCCTTTAAGTCCTCAATCTTGCATATAAAATAACAACCAAGGTACGGCTCGTGTGCAGGACAAACAGTCAATAGCAGTAGTATTAATAGGTCACTGTTCTCTTGTGAAAGGTCACTTAGTATTTATTACCAGAATTGTAGGAGCTTAGGAGGAAAAAGTGCAGATTTCTACATTAACTACGGATCTATTACACCACAGTACGATGTTTTAATACTAACCGAAACTTGGTTAAACAATACGTTCCTTGACTCCGAAATTTTTAATTTAGATTTATATAATGTATGTCGCAAAGATCGAGACCACAATTTCATGAATACTAGCAAAGGTGGGGGAGTTTTACTCGCTACCAACAAACGAATAACTCTATCAACGATTGATATATATTCAGACTGTCCCTCATTCTCTGAAATTAAACATATTGATATTCTAGTGTGCAGAGCAAAAATTTTTCATCTGATATCTTATATAATTGTTATCTATATTCCACCTCGTTCATCGGTTGCAGATTATGAAATTTTATTTGATTCCATTGAATCATTGCAATGTTTACACGATGCGCCTATATTGATGATAGGGGATTTCAACATTGCAGAATACACCTTAAGTCAAACTTCCACCAGATTGCAATCGTTAAATAATCTTTGTAATTTTTTCGAGCTTACTCAATACAATAGCATTACTAACTGTGATGGGCGTCTGTTAGATTTAATTTTTTCAACTTATCCATGCTCGGCCCAAAAGGCAGTTGATGTTTTGGTATATCCAGAAGATAGATATCACCCCACGTTAGCAATCGATGTGAATTATAAAATAGGTACTAATAACACTCCAGTATTTAATGCATCCGCATACAACTATAAAAAAGGAAACTTTGTTGCCCTCTATAGAGACCTCCTATTGGTCGATTGGACATTTCTACATGGCCTTTCAAATGTTAACACAGCTCTGGGCTTGTTTTATGATAAATTATATAATATTCTTGATCAACACGTCCCAAAGAAGAAACCTTGTTATAAAACATACCCTATCTGGTTTACTGGTCCTTTAATTCACAAGTTAAATTTAAAAAATAAAGCTTGGAAGAAATACAAGAAAATGAACGGTGACGCTGATCTTAATGAATATAGACGCTTGAGGTCTGCTTTTAAGGCTGAAAATATGACTGCCCATAAAAACTATCTGGCTCATGTCGAAGCTGAACTCAAATCAAATCCAAAAAATTTTTGGTCATTCTACAATTCCAAAAAGAAACACAATTCACTACCAACCAACATGTGTTATAATGGCAACGACTTAGAAACCAGTGCCGCTATTGCATCTGCTTTTGCCGAATACTTTAGTGACTCATTCTTAGACAACCCTATAAATGTAAACCAGTCCTCCGTTGAAGTTATTTCACCTAACCATGCATTTATAATGCCCAAGATCTCCGAGGACGAAGTAATTGAGTCAATTAAGCGTATCAAGACAAACATGACTATGGGTCCAGACAATGTTCCTGCTTTTCTTGTACGTGATGGATTGTTCGTTTTTGCTAAGCCCCTTAGTATAATTTTTAATCTAATAATAAACTCGTCTGTTTTTCCCGAGAAATGGAAAATTTCAAAAACTGTTCCAGTGTACAAAAAGGGCAACAGAAATGATATTACAAATTATAGACCAATTGCTATTATCTGCAATTTTAGTAAAGTATTCGAAATTACAGTTAACAAATTTCTCTATAGGCATATTGAAAATTCAATTTTACCTGAACAACATGGATTTGTTCGTGGGAGGTCTACTGTTACCAATCTAGCCATTAAAACTCAATTTATCAGCGAAATATTGGATCGCGGTGGACAGGTAGATGTGATCTACACTGACTTTACGAAAGCATTCGATCGTCTTAGTCATCCCATTTTGTTATCAAAGTTAAATATGTTGAATTTATCTGATAATGTACTATCTCTCCTTAGCTCCTACTTAAGTAACCGTTCTCAGTATGTCCTTATTAGTGGCGTTAAGTCTCGCTTGATATCTCAAGTTTCTGGTGTACCCCAAGGTTCCATTTTAGGGCCTTTATGCTTTATAATCTTTATTAATGATATTTGTAAGAATATTAATGTACAATATTTACTCTACGCTGATGACTTGAAGCTTATTTCAATGATTAATAACAACAATGACTGTATCGTAATGCAAACCGATATAAACAAAATTCAAAACTGGTGTATAAATAATAGGCTCATGTTAAATCCTGCAAAATGCAACGTAATGTCATATACGCGAAAGAGTGACTGCATAAGATACGATTACAATATAGGAGGTGTCGTCCTCCAGAGACCTGACACGATTAAGGACCTCGGTGTTGTCTTCGATTCAAAACTTACATTTGTTAATCATTTGGCCATAACTGTCGCATCTTGTTATAAAGTTCTAGGTTCCATTCTACGATCTATCAAAGATTTTAATAATCTAGATACGTGCAAATTGTTATTCTGTGCCCTTGTTAGATCCAAGCTTGAATATGCCTCAATAATATGGTCCCCTAATTATAATGTGCACGTTTTAACTTTAGAAAAGGTTCAGCGACGTTTCCTTAAGAGTCTTCATTATTATTTTTATGAAACTTACCCTGAGAGGGGATACCCACAAGACCAGCTTTTAACAATGTTTGGAATGCAGAGCTTATTTCAACGAAGAATTATATCTTCAATTATTTTCATTTTTAAAATAGTACACCATTTAATTAAATGCCCGGCTTTATGTGCTCAGCTTAACTTCCTAGTTCCAAGAATTAATTCCAGGTACAGCTGCACATTCATTCTTCCCACTCCCAGAACAAACTTATTATGTCAGTCTCCATTGTACCATATGCTGTCCACGGTTAATGACTCGAGTAAAGAAATTGATCTATTTTGTACTACCATCTCAAAGATTAAAAAACTTTATTCCTGATTTATATCCATACATTCCTAATTAAAATATTTAGTGTAATGTAATTTAGTGTAATTAAGTTTTTTATGTTTTTGTATCTAATTTCATCTTTATATATTAGTTGTTTCGCATGCGATATGTGTGAGTAACCTTTTTTCTCCACTGGAGTTTTTTTCAGATTACTCATACAATCTCATTTATAGTTTTACTTTAAAATTTGTTTTGCTTTTATTGTATTATTTACAAATATATGTTTATTAATGTTAAGTGCGCATTCTGTAATAGGCCTTGGCCGTTGAATGTAAAAATAAATAAATAAATAAATAAAAACTGGCTTCCCATCAGTAAGTCACAAAATTACATTCTAGTCACATATACTGATCAAAGGCAGAAATCTTGAAATCTAGTTCTTGCTGAATTAAAATTTAAGAATAATGGGATATTAAAGAACATCGTAAAATGTTAATTTATTGTTTATTTAAAACCTTTCAAGTTTCTCATGTCTACTACTTCCAGCATTACTGTTATTATTACAAAAATAAAGGTAATTTCTATTCTTATTGTACACCTATCCATTTATGTCTTTGATTTAATTTCCACTTTTTTACTGAATTTTTTTATATAAGTTTCACCGGTTTTTTTTCTTTTAGTATTTGTACAATTTTCAACACAACAACTCCGGTTGCTTATTATATTGTTTTTACCTACTTTTTTTAAGAAAAATGTAAAATATATACGTGTATTTAATATGCCAAAATTACAAAATATCGCCCTAAAATGCACGAATTATCCGCAGCTAGCGCTAGTATCGCTTTTGCTTCCCTTTCCATGCTTCGCACGGAGCGAATTAGTGTTTGTGCCGAATGTACGTGAGTTGATGCTTCTAAAATGTTATAAATTGTCATATATTTAAAAAAGTAGAAAACTGTCTTAAAATATTAAACTGCTGTTTTCTACGGCCATAATCTATAAATATTATATTTTACATTCCTAAAAAAACACGTCACATCACATGTTATGATACTATTTTATTCAACTGCAGCTTTTGTTTACAATTTGACTAAGAAGAAAATAGTTGAACCCTATCTTGGGGCCCTTTTTTGTTTTTTGTTTTTTTTTTGAAATTTCGTTTATAAGGGTAACAGAAAATTTGGATTTAATATGGATTTAAAAATAGCTGACAAATTCAGAGGTCATAATAAAAAGTTGTTAGAACTAACACATCAGAATGATGAAGAAAAAGAAAATTATTGTAATAGCCGCACAGGTAAGTTTCTAAAAAGCGAAGTTATACTTCTTATTTAATTTTTTTGCACTTTATATACAAATGACTATAATTTTTTATAGATAACCAAGGTAGTGCAGTAGTTGATTTCAAAAAATTTATTTTTATACAAACATTTTTATTTCGTCTTAATTAAAGGTAAATTTGAAAATAAAGACAAAACAAAGATGGTGCTCGATAAACATTGATTCGACGATACGAAACACACAAAACGATAAAGGTTAAAAATTATTTCTTTTTTATTTCAGAAATTCCTATTAGTGTAACTCCTGCAGTTTGGAAGGACACTAAGCCGATGCATGGACAATTGCATTTATCACCCTGAAAATCAAAGGCCAGATAGTATTATAACATCCTATTATTCTTACTCGGTAGATGACGATGACTCTGTATAAGATCCTAGCTACAAGTGAAGTTCTTCCAGCAGATCCTCTAGCATCTCATCGAGTTCGTCTAAATCAACAGATTTTTCTGGTCAAATAGAAAGCATTAATAATCATACGGTATTAAAACAGCAATCAATCCAACAAGCTGCAAATAAAAATAACGATAAAGAAAGTGAAGAAATTAAACAGAAGGACATTGAAAATTTACCAGAAAATAAGAGAATATAATTGAATATAGTATTAATTTGACTAAAGAAGACAACAGAATTTTATAGAAAGGGAGAAAACGTCTTGCAAGAGTCCATAAGTGGCTGACTAACAGAGCAAAAAAATTGCGCAATACTGGTCAATCTTATGTTTCTAGATTAAAAACAAAAAAAGACTCTAGCACCCTGTGGTGATAAATGCAAAATAAAAGTTCTTCTAAGGTAAACGAAGACACTAAAAAAAATATTCGCTAAATATTGGGAATTATGTAATATTTTTACCAAAGCTATTGTCACTACATTTCGTTTCTCTGGCAAAGAAAAACCTCGGAATTTTGATAATGCATTCTTTTTCAATGTTAATAGCGTTGACATACGTGAATGCAAGATTTTTTTATGGCTACATTGGATGTGAGTGATGGCGTTATAAGGACAGTGTTTAATGAGAGGGACCTAGGTTTTGTTGATTTGGACAAAAGAGGAAAACATCGAAAAATAGATGAGACGATAAAAAAATTAATTAGCAACCATTTCTATACCTATAGAAAGTCACTGTATTAGGAAACATTCTAGCCGACAATTCATCGATGGTCGTAAATTTATGGCAGTGTATAGAGAAAGGATTTAGACAGTACACTATAAGATGTACTTTAATATTTTCAATGAGGAGTTTAATATAAGTTCCTTTATTCCTAGAAAAAATCGTTTGTAGTTAAGTGTCAGTTATGAAAATGTAGATGCCGGAAAAGAGAATATACGTGAAAATTATACGCCACACTTAGAGAAAAAACATCGCTCTGGACTTAAAAAAAAAAAATGATAAAACCAAAGTGGGTACTGACTATACTCTGGCCGTTTATGATCTTTAGACTGTCCTTGAAACTCCAAAAGAAGATGTTTTAATATTTTATTACAAATCAAAACTTAATACCTTAAATTTAACTATAACTGAACTTCGATTTGAGGAGCTGATGAGATTGGCTCTTGCGTAATAATTTTTATTGACAAAAAGTTACAGACTACAATGGTTCAGGTAATGAATTCGTATTTTTGTCAAACAATTGCCGCGGACAGCATAAAAATCGAGTTTTTTTTCCATGTATATGTTTGTATTAATGAATTACCCAAAAATTAAATCAATAACTCATAAATACCTCATCAAAAGTCATACTCAAAACGAGGGAAATGATGTACAGTCTACAATCGAAAATGCTATCAAAAAGGACCTCAGATCAGGTCCCATCTATGTTCCAAGCCAATATGCATTGATAATACGAAGTGCCAAAAAAAGGGGTAAACCATTTAATGAAAATGAAATGACTTTCAATAATTTATTTAAAAAATCTGAATACAAATGGAGGTTAGAGGGGGGTAAAATAATAACTGCAAAACGTACAATAATATCAACTAGAAATTTTTGGAGAAAATCAAGTGAAAAAGCCTATTGATTTTAAAACAGACTAAACAAATTGGGGGGCAAGGGGTTTAAAATAAAAAAAAAATCAAAAATTCAAAAGCGAAATCCCCATGAAATAATGAAAAAGAATTTGGAAACAAAAAAAATATGATTCAAAATGACGGTCAAGGAGGTTTGTTAAACTATGAAGAGTTTAATGTAAAATGCCAGGAAATATATGTCTTCATTCTAGTTTTGTGGTATATTGTATTTAAATATTTTGTGCTGCTTAAGAATAAAAAAAGACCAAAAACAGTATAATTACTAGATTTCAAGTTAAAGCAATTTTTTTTATAATTCAACCTGTCCTTCTTTGGTATAAATTTTTAATAATAATGTTTATTATTGATTTTAAAACAAAAAAGGTTATTTTCATTTGTTTTCCTTTTGCAACTGGTGATATAATGAATTTTGCGAAACCAATTTCCTAATGTTGAACAATATGTAAATGGTTGCGTAAAGTAGATTATTTTGACACTTGCTGTCACAATAAAAATCTCACTATATATGTCAAAATTGGAAAAAAATTATTATGGAAAAAAAGAAACTAAACAGTCAGAATCACTTACATCTAGTATGGCAGAGAAAGTAATAGGTAATTGATTTCGGCTGTAGTTGCTTATAAACACAAACTTTACCTTCGTTATTAATAGCTTTATTGATTCCAGAAAACTCAATGAGATTCGTACGAAAACTAATTTTGGTGTGCCTAATATATTCTGGTGAAAACGAGTTTCTACAATGATCCTTTTTTTGTTCTTTGTCAACATTTGCATCTGGTGTGAGTAATCTCTGGTAGAGTTTCAGTTCATTTAATTAGTTAGGTGGTTGATTTATTAAAATATATCAAGAATTATTTGTCATTCGACGCGTGCCCCATAGAACATGTAGTGCCGCTACTGAAAACGAGGGAAAGAGAAAGGGAGTACGGTAAGTAGATGGTCATAATTCATCGTTAAAAAGGGTCGAGCTCTGTGGAGTGGTCCAGATTGTATTCCAGCAAATTACAATATAATCAAATTAACTTTTAGCGTTGGTACTAATTTACAAGAGTTGTAATTTTATTTATCCTTAACGTGTGAACTGGAGGTGAGAATCGCGTATAATTTCCCTCAAGATCACTTAACATAAAATTACACTTTCCACGGTTTCCACTGAGTGTGCCGCAGATGAAAGTTCTTGATAGTTGTTTTTACGTGGTCCGGGATGCGGTAATAAGACAAGGAAAGCTTCTTTTAAAATTGGATTTACTCAAAAAATTATTATTTAGTTCAGTTTCATCGCGCAAGTTTGCGACTTGATGTTTCAGCGGAAATAAAAAATTACGATTACTACGGTTGTTGTACAAGTAACTACATTAAAAGCTTAGAAAAATAACAAATAAATAAACCATTAAAATGTTATACAGGTTAGGAAAAAAGTATACGAGCCATACGATGTAGGTATGCACATCTATATTAATTGTGGACTACATTATGCTAATATTCGTAACACGTCAGAGAGCGCCGTTATTAGTGTGGTCAAAATGTGCATACAATATTACATTTAATTTTTTAATTTATTTTGCATTTACTGCTAGGCTCCTGCTGATTCAAGTAAGCCATTTGGTTTAAAAATATTTATTTATAATGCCTCTTTTGGTTTATACCAGAATTTTTCAACCTTTCAGTATTCGGGCCCAATTTATAATAACAATTTTTATGGTGCCCCCTACCTTTTTTTTTCATATAATAATAAAATACGACATATATTATGCGTTGAAAATTTGGAGCCCAATTCCTTTAGTATAGCGTATTGTTAGTGCCCTAGACTCAAGAGCCCTAATATAGAACTTAATTACAGACCTACAAAATTACCGAGAAAATGTAAATTTATTAAAACTTTTTAATGCCTCTCCACTACATTCCATAAAGAAGAAGCGTAATGCCATAATCAATGTTTTCATCTGGTCTCTGTCATTTGTGAAGGATATCGAACATTCTCGCTGCTTCCTGTCGCTATCAGAAGTTTCGACTGTGGTTTTGATGTGTTTGGAATGGTATAGAAGATGTACTCGACAGCGAAGCAAACGTGTATAAATGCTGCTGCTGTTAGAGGTTCTGGTTAGTTTTGATCGAGTCGCGGTGCCAAATTTTGTAAGTTTTGTGTTACTGTATCATATTTCCGTATAAGATATTAACGTAAATTTTACGGCAATAAATGTATACAGAACCATAGATAGATTTTTAACTGAACGTAAGCGAGTACTGTACCAAATTGAAACATCAAAATATGAACAGTCAACCATGGTTTCGAAAATAAAATCAAGACAATATTCGCAATACACCTTAATTTTGTATTTACCACTATTAAAATAAATGACCTGTGTGCGTCATGTGTTTAAACATTTTGGCAACAGACAGCATGAAACCTAATATACGCCATTCGGAAACACTTTATAGTGAGTATATTAACCAGCCCCGAGAATTCTTTGAATTAAAATTAAAGTCATATAAAGAGCAAACATCATTCTTCAAAAAAACTTCGTCTGTGAACGATAAAGCTTTACTTGCGTCTTACAAAATATTATATACTCGTAAAATAGCCCCCTATGTAAAAAGGCTCACACCATTGGTGGAAACCTTATTCTGCCAGCTGCAATGGAGATTGTAGAAACTATGTTTGGAGATCATTTTGCCAAACAATTGCAATCCATACCTCTTTTAAATGATCTATTGCTCGCCAAATTGGTGATATAGCCGAAGGTGTATAGCATCAGCTTCTTGAAAAGTTGCGTGACAAATTGTTGTCGATTCAGCTTGACGGGGCAACATATAGCAATAAAGACGCTCATTTAATTGTTAATGTCCGATTTTGTGATGGTATATCGGCATTAGCAGAACCACTTTTTTGCAAACCTTTAGAACTCAAAGCAACAGCACTATCTTTGTTTGATATTTTAAATGATTTTATTATAAAGGCAAACTTAAAGTGAATGGTTCTCGTACAATGTTTGAATGATTTTAAAGTGTACAAGCATTTATGAAACAAAAATATCCGCAATGTGTCCGAACCCATTGCATGATCCACATAGAGGTTCCGGTTTCCAAAGAAATAAATTCTAGCCTCAACGTTGTACTAACAACCATTGTAATTGTAGTAAATTATAAAAAAATGAGACTCCTCAAATCAAGAATCCTAATTGTGCTTTGCAAAAATATGGGTGCACAACATTCGACATCACTATTTTATTGCGAGGCAAGATCTGTCGCAAAAACAAAGATTCAAGTAACTCGACTTACTTGATTCGTTCTTTTTATCCATATTTGGGCTTCTCTTTTGATACTTTATGTCTCCACCAATCCTGGTAATTAAAAAGTGTTACATTACCAAGTTATTTACAACTATATTTTAGCATCTCTACTTCTCGTCGAAAAATATTTTAGTAAATCTTCTTACTTACAAATTATTGTAATATCTTCTTATTTACGAGTATAGTTTTATTTTGTATAAATAAATTTACTCGAGTTTCTTGAGAAGATTTGACCTAGTGCAATTTAAGAAACAAGTAAGTCAATTTACTTTATGGTACGTACCATAAAATACAAACAAAGAATCAATCAACTTTACTTACACTTGTTAAAACGATAGTAGAGATATATCTAACTCAACTTCTTTTAAAATATTACCAAAAAATGGGGTGGGGTAACAAACCGCTTTACGCTACTTTATGCAAGTTTGGATAAATGATTCAGTATTCAATATTTGTCAATAAAATAAAATATGTCTAGTTGAGGAAGAAAACTGTTTGAACTGTTAGCAAAACCACACAATAGTAAACACCGACGGCATTGGAATAACTCCTTTAGAAGAGATACCCCCAAAACAGATCGTGGTCCAAATGGATGACTGCAGCCAAAAATAAAACCCAGATTTCAATGATACTAATGAAAATAACTAGACTGAACATAAAAAATTTGAAAAAGCTAAGAAAACCAAAAAATGTTATGTACGTCAACTAGTTGATATATGCAAAAGGAGTTGCAAGCAGAAATAATGTCGTGAATGATTTAATGATAAGAAAAATAATTTTTATGAATTATAACGATTTAAATTTCAAAGAAAAAAGATTGTTTTTTGGATAAATATTTCGTCAAAAAAGAAATTAAATATAGAAAAGTCGATGCAAATGTACCCAGAAAGTTTTCGATGGTATATAACTTACCAAATGGTAAAATAGAATGGCAGCCAGAAAATATATTGTCAGATTCGCAAACGAAAACCAGAAATACGATGGTAGATTTGGTTAACGTAGACACTGTAGAATATGATTCGCAGCAAGTAAACTTATTGTCTACTCCGAAACCAAAACTAGATCTATAAAAATCATGTTCATGAAAATGATATGCCAAAAACATCTATAACTAACCCTAAAAATGTGAAGGTAAAGAAGCAGGACTAGTAGAATTAAATAAAGCAGTATGGGACATTTGCAAGAAATACGACAATAATAAAACTCGATATAGTGTAGCAAGAACACAATACAATGAAGACTCTAAGAAGTACACATTATATTTTCAAATTTACTCTGTTGGCATGTGGAAAATTTTAATATTACTAAAAATTACCATACAAAATTCGTGTTTCTGTCAGCAGATTGGTTGCGTTTCATGAAAAATTTGCCATCTTGCAAGCAGCAAATGAAAATAAATGTGTACTTTGGCATGAGGCCATTAGAGCACGGAATAGGTCAGACGTTGTCTCGGCCTTTTACAGTGTACTAAAAAGATTAAATAACGATACAAATAAGGTAATTTTTTCTATTGACGACTGTACAGCACAAAATAAAAACTGGGCCCTTTTTACAGTTTGTGTCATATTCGTTAACGAAGTGTGGACTAGAAAGTAACACTTTTAACTGTTTTGAGCCTGTACGCAGCTTCATGAAAGTGAATGCGGTTCATGACCTTATAGGAAAAACATGGAGACACACCCCTGAAGTTTTATATTACGATGACTTGCTTCATTTAATTGAAACATCAAATAAGTTTAAGCAAAGTCATTAATTTACTTGCAGAAGAATTCTTAGAATGCGAAAATGGTTGTCAAACTAGAAAAAAGGGATCAAACTTGCCAAAAATTGATACAAAGTGTCTTCAATTTGTAAAGGGCTCTAAAAAACTCTTCTTTAAATCTAATCTACAACAAGAATCGTTTTCTATAGTATATTATTTAAAACCGAAATTAAAATTAGAATCACCAAAAAAAAAGAGGACTGTGTAAGGAGCTTACGCAGTATGTGCCAAAAAGAAAACAAATTTTTTGGAAAAATTCGCCAAGTAGAGATCTTTATGGCTTAGAAATTATTTATGCTGCTCAAATCTAAAAACGCTATGAAGCGGAATTTTTACTATTTGTTTATGAGAAAATTTTTGTTTTTTAAGTTTTAAAAATAATGAAATTACTCTTGTTTTTATGAAAAATATAAGTTTCACTAATTGTTGTTAAATAATATTTTCACAATGAATATTTGATATTTTAGACAATAATTATTTGGTCATTATGAGTTTTTTCCAAAATTATCATTTACTAAAATTACTGACAATTTTTGTAAATAGTATTAGTTGTAATAGTGGTTGCCATCTTGGAATCTTATTTTCACTTATTAAAAATAAAAATTATTTTTTCAGAAAACCAGTTTTACTTTATTTTAATAAACAACTGAAATTGTTATGCCTTTTAAATCTATTTATGTTAGTTTTTTCGTTTCATATATTCTCTTAGTGTAATTATAAATCTATTTGCTTGATTTTTTCAATGTTTTCGGGGTCTTAGTTTATTAAAATATTTATCATGCAGAGTTACTTATTTTTAAGATTGCATATCAGAGCGATTGTTAAATAAAGTAATTCAAAAACTATCAAAAATATAAATAATTAGTAAAATTATTTAACATTTATTCATGCCCTTAAAAAAAGCACAGCAAAATATTTAATTAAAAAAAAAAAAAACACACACGGTGGGTTCAAATCTAAAGAAGTACCTAATCTTAAAAACCATTTTAAAATAAATAAGTTGCTCTACCCAAAACCTCTAAATTTTAAGTTTTTTAGTTTTGAGATGCTTTATTTGTGAAGAAACTAGGTTACTTGGTTGACATTATCGATAAATTAAATACCCTGAATCTACAACTCCAAGGAGCAGCCACACATATGTTGGATACCAGTAATAAAAATGCTTTTTGTAGAAAGGTGGAGCTGTAGAACATAAATGTAAAACAAAAAAAGGAATGTTTGCAAATGTGAATGAATATGTCAAAACATACAAGGAAGACGAACAGTATGCGAAAGTTATTTTTGTAACAATAGAAAATCATTTAGCCATGTTGGCGCATAAATTTAAAAAGTATTTTCTTACTGACGGAAAATTGTTAGCGAGTTACGAGTGGGCTAGAGATCCATTTCAAACTACTCCCGAAGGTATCTTAACTGTAGAAGAAAAAATCTTTATAGACTACTGCAAGCGGCAAAATCAAGAGAGAATTTAGTGGTAAATCTCTATTAGAATTTTGGGCGGGAGTGGATGATGCCTGTTGACGTTGACGTTAACGTTTCTTTCTTTTCTTAAGACCGACCGGAAAATATACACTTTCTAAACGTTTCACCGGTGAAGACCTGAAAGTAGACGTTAGGGATCGTTAAAAGTTTTACCCGTCCCTGTTTTTTATTTTTTCGTTCGCTGTTTAATAATACAGTTTGCCTTGATTTCGTAACTATAGTAACAACTTTCCGATTTATTGCCAACTGACAGTTCACTGATTTTTAATTTGTTTATGTTTATGTCAAACTTTTTTTCGAAAATTTTAAAATATGGATTTAGATTTTGAATTATATGATATAGAAACTAAAATTCCAGAAGAATTTTTGGAACCAGAAAAAAAGGCGACTTAGGATGCCATTGAAATCAAAAGCCCCGTACGTGAAGACATACGACGCATTTAAAAATTGGTGTCGGGAAAAAAATGTAAAATATCTATTTGAAGAAGTCCTTTTATCATATTTTTCTGAAAATGTTTAAGAACTGGCTTTATCATTATTATCGAGCCTATATTCAATAATAAAATCTATGCTGACCTCAATAGATAATAATAATATTAATAATTTTTCAAACTAATAACGATTGTTAAAAAGAAATCTGTTCGTCATAAATCTAAGAAATCTAAGATTCCGTGAGATAACAAATTAGATATATTCTGAACAATGCTCGTTATATCGAATATCTTATGCTTAAGGTAAGTGAAAAAAAAAGAAACGAAGGAAAAAGAGAACACAATAAATCTTATTTCTATTTTAAGTGCTTATAATTATGGATTTCGCAGGTGCATGTCGCCGCAAGGAACTAGTTGATATGACACTTGATGATATCGAGGATAAGAAAACAATGTTGATAGTTAAAATCCCCTTAACCAAAACAAATACCACCAGAACATTTGTTGTAAATTCCCAAAGGGATTTGCAACTAAAGGAATTATTTGCAATTGAGGCCACCGCATACCAACCATAAAGAGCTATTATTTTTTTTTTAAATGGAAAGTGTTTAACCCAATTAGTTGGATTGCAAGCTGTGAAAAAAGACTCCAGCAAAATCGCCTTCTATCTAAAATAAAAAATCCAGGCAAATTCACAGGTCACTGCTTTGGTTGAAGCTCCGCGACTCAGTATATGGAGAAGGTGATATTATAAGTTTAAAACGACACGAATAATGGAAATCCTCTACCGTAGCGAAAGCCTACCTTGAAAATTCAATAAAAAATAAAGTTGTTACCTTTCCTTCGTAAACGCAGTCCGCGTTCAGGTCCAATGGTTGCCACAAAATAAACTTATTAAGGCAACTTTCAACTTATGAAGATCTACAGGTAACTCAACTCAAGCCATGGCTCCAGTTTCGCTCTAAGTGGAGAAGGTGTGTACCGTTTAGATTCACAGTATTCAAATGTGGGCGTCAGACCGATTTAAATGTCAGATAAATATATTTTCTTGTCCCTCACCTAAATCGATCAAACAATAAGAACGACATGAGACAACATAAACTCCTACTTAAACCATTTAATAAGTTAATAAACCTTTTCCAGTAGTGAAGCTGAACAATTTACCCCAGGTTTTATCGTAACAGAGCAACAGTAAGAACTTCTAACATATAATATTATTAATCACTATTTTCCACAAATACGTGATGTTAAAACTTACAAATAATATTCTATATACACAGTTAGTATGTCCCTTGTTCTGGTATAAAGTGATAAGTAAAATATGTAGTTATACTATTGACTACTTCGATTCCTGTGCGGAATTAATTTTGTATAATTAACCATACTTTGGAAATGAGTCTATTATAATTAAAAAATTATTACTTTCCAATGTTATTGCATCTAAATGTAATATTTGAAAAGGTTTAATCGCTTAGAACTAATATTGTAATTAGGTGTAATAGGTTTCCATCATATTTTGTTAGTTGGCATATTTCGCAGCTGTTAATATAAGTTTGAATTAATGCTCTTTGATTGGGCCAATAACATAATGTTTTAATTCTATTTTCTGTTTCATCTATACCTCTATGATTTTGTTTTCCTTCGTGATAATTTTTTATTACATCTTCGACTTCATTTAATGAAACATCAATAAATTTTTTGGAACATTTAATAAATGAAATTTGAGAATTTTTGAAAAATTGTTGTACAACAACGCTAAATTTTTTATATAGGTGATCTTCAAAATAGATATGATATTTTACTTTTTGTACTACGTATTATTTTACAAATTTTATTTTTTTAGAATTGTACAAGAATTCGTTGTTTGTTTTCATTAAGTTTTATATTAGTAGGAGTGGTAGGATCAAAATTGACTTTGGATATTATTATTTGATTTACATTTACCGCGCAATCCACGATAGGTATGTCTGGTATTGGGTTCTCTACATTAGTGTGAATAGTATCATTTTCATCTTCGATGTCATTGTTTATATCATAAGGTTCTACTACAAGAAATTCTGTTTCATTATTTAATTTAGGACATTGAAGTTCATTATTAAAGTTTTCTATACATTCGAAAATTTGTGTAGAATTATTAAGTTTTGAATTAGTTATTGTTTCGTTTACATTAAGTTCTAGATAAAGCATCACTATTTGTATTTAGTGCACCCTTTTTGTAAACTATATCGTAGTCAAACTCTTCAAGTTTTAACCTCCATATCACTAGTTTAGATGGGGTCTTTTACAAAGAAAGGCCATTAAGAAGCTTTTGTGTCGGTTACTATACCAAATTTTCTTCCCAATAGATAGGGCCGAAAATACTTAGCCGACCAAACAATTTCCAAAAGTTTCTTCTCAATTGTTTAATTAGTTTATCTCTGACCCATTTAAAGTTCTACTTGCGAATACAAGATCTGATCTTTTTTTTTACTCAAAACGGCGCCTAATGCAAAATTGCTCACCTCCATTGTAAGATTAAAAGATTTAAAAAAATCTGGATACTGGAGTGTCGGTTCGTTAATTAGCTAAATTTTACAAGTTTTAAAATATTTAAAATAGTTCGGTTCATTTATATTAATTTCTGCATTTTTCTTTAAACGAATAGTTAATGGTTTAATTAATTTAGAAACGTCTTAATAAATTTAGTATCCAAGTAGCCCTAGAAATCCTTTTAATTGTTTAGTATTTTTAGGCATTGAAAAACTTTTTATGGCTTTTATTTTATCTGAATTTGGCTTAACCCCATGTGGCGTAACTATATAGCCTAACTAAGACACTTGTTTTTTCAAAAACTCGGATTTATCGATTTGAATTTTGAAACTTGATTCTCGTAATCTTTGAAAAACTTCTTTTAGGTTTGTTATATGCTCTTGGAGGCTTGTGCTAAAGACAATAATGTCATCGAGGTATACTTAATATTTTTCGTTTTGTATTTCTCTTAAAATGTTAGCCATGACCCTCTGAAATGTGGCTGGAGCATTACTTAGCCCAAAAGGCATACGTAAAATTCATAGTTATCGTTCTCTGTATTAAAAGCGATTTTAGGTATATCTTCTTCGGCCATTTCAATTTGGTAAAATCCCGAAGCAAGATCTAACGTAGTAAAATATTGGCAATGACCAAATTTATCCAATAAGTCATTGATAAATTGGTAAAGGATACCGGTCTCCTAAAGTGATAGCGAAATTTTGGATTCATTGAAGCATCAAGTTTATTTGACACTACCCAAATTGGCGATGACCAAGGTGAATGTGAAGGCCTTATACTGTTTTAATCTAACATATTTTTTATTTCGATTCTGAACTTCTTTTCGATAAATTTCGGGATATCTATAAGATTTTGAATAAATTGGGATTTCGTTAGTTGTTTTTATATTATGTTTAATTTTACTGGTAAAAGTTAGTTGGTTTTCTTCAATATGAAATATATTTGAAAAATCTTTAACAAGTTTTAATATTGCTTTGTATTCTTCTGAGTTTATGTGATCTGTTCGGACTTTATCAAATTTAAATTGGTCTGTGTAAATATTTATTTTAAGTTTGGGTATGTTGTTTGTTCGTATTCAGCGAACGGTTCAACTCCTATACTTAGACTTAGGTCAACTTTAAAATGGGATTTAGTTGAATTTAAGATGTTGCATATAACTGTACTATCTTTTACTTTTGTTTAACATTCAGGCATTTTTAATCTCCCAATTTTTGTATGAAGTAATATCGTGTCACCGTTTTTGACATTACTTATATTTAATTTATTAATTTGTTCTGTTCGTGGTGGCACTACTATACAATTCGTGCACTCACTATTTATCTTAAAATAATTTATTTTGGTTTGACTGTAAGGAATCAATTTTTGCATTTAATTTCTTGAGATTATCTAACCCTAATAAACAATTAAAGTGATTATGAAAATACAATATTCTAAATTAATTGATTTTATTATGTTTAAATATTTTTGAGGATGGAATTATTGTACAATAATTTTTTTGTTTTATTCCTAAAGCAGTAGAAACTTGGAATGGTTTGTGCATGAAGGATGTTTTAAAATATTTGTCAACAATTTCTAGCACAACAAAAGATTTTGTACTGCCAGTATCGATTAGGACTCTTAATTTAATTTCTTGGAATATTATGTACGGTAATTCACTCTCACTGTTAGTTAAGTTTAGTAATTCGACTTGTTTCATTTGTTTTTCGAGGTATTTATGTATTTAGTTTTTTAAAAAGATTTATTTAATTTAAAATACGTTTCTTGTATTATTTAAAGTCATTTGTAGTCTGTTTTGCTCAATTTTATTTGATTCAACTATCTGTTTGTTTTATATTACATAATTCTTAAATTGACAAGTTGTTTAATATTTACAATAAAGCCACTATAATTTAATTGAACTCTTTTAATTTACTCCTTACTTTCAACTAGCAAATTAATGGCATAATTTGTATTTATATTGACCTTCTTAATACATGGCGTTCTTAACTTGAGAACAAAATATTCTTCACCACGCAAGCTCTACTCTAAACGTTAATTTCGAAGAGAACAGTTGTGACCGTATCCCAAAATTACAAAGGCCTCAAAAAGAAGAAAAAGCAACTGAATTCAATACACGTATACTGTCTCGACCATGAGAACCACAATCAAACGCACTTTAACTATTACAGTGTCTTCACTTGACTTTTCAAATGTCAAGTCAGTTAAGAAGAGCTGTCCAATATATTTTATAAATTGGTCAAATTAACTAAAAATACTGCATACACAAACGTAAACAGAAGCCCCACCAAAACTATAAATTAATGGTTATCATAATAAATAAATAATAAAGTCTGTTAGGGCTTTTGCATTTTCACATTTTAAGGGGGAAAACGGGGGGTGAAATTTTTTTTTGAGAATATGTACATATTTTTTTTTGTTCCTTAAAGTTAAAAACATGAAAATTTGAAATACAGCTACTGATCAAAAATAAATAATGATTTGTTTCATTCTTTTTGAATTTCACATTTTAAGGGGGGGGGGAAATAAATAAAAATAAATAAAAATAAGTATTGCGTATAATCTGGTGATATTAGCAGATGAGAGCCGTACCAGAAATGTGGTATAAAATAGGATTATCAATTGGATTAATATATTTAAATATTACAATAGTCTAATCAACATTAATCTATAGTACTATCACAAACATACCGTAATCAGTAAAACAACATATTATCGCGTCTTTTTTAAGGAAGTCATGCATTTTTTTATACTAAAAACACGAGTCCACGCGTGCGAAGCCGCGGGTAATAGCTAGTTTAACATAAATATTTAAAAATAATGTATTTGGTTAGTTTAAGTTTTGTATTTATTACGTAATTTTAGTATTTGTATCACGTTATTAAATAAAATAAATAATTGAGTTTACGTCGAAGTTTCGGTCTTAATAATAATATTGTACATCACGCGACCGAAAATTGGTTTTAGGCAGGTCTTTCCAAGCTGGAATCTGCTTGTCTCGATCTGCGAAACACTACTTTCCGGTCTGGTAACGTAAATTACACGTCCTTAAATATTCCAATCTGGAATGTGAATTAGGCTATTAAAGTTTAATAAATTAGTAATATTTTGAATTTTTATTCCCACTAGTAATAAAAAGCGAATTCTATCAGAAAGTGCTAGCACACCATTGAATTTTTTCTAGTTTATTTAATTCAAATCGAACCTACCCAATCTGGTTAACGTAGTCAAGAATAAGAAAATATGAGATTATTGACATTAAATCTCGTTGCTGCAGGCAGCAGATTGATATGCTATACAGCGTATGTAGCCACATATCAAATATATTATGTATGTTTATATTTTCATTTTTCTTAGATTTCGCTTCCCTATTGATGTTTCTCCAGTCAGATTTCTGTTTATAAAGATTTTGAGATGTTTGATTTTTATATCAGTCCATTTAAGCTGGGCATTTTCCATAATGAACTTGTCAAAGCTGAGGCTTAAAAGATATTCAAACTAGAATACATTAATATTTTCTATTTTCATGTTTCCAAAGACATACATTGAAAGCAAGAGAAGAAAAATTGTAGAATGTAATTGTAGAATATAATAATAGCAAAATATAATAGCCGTCCTTAGCAAGCGCAAACTCTGTTTATAGGGTTAAAATTCACTCGTAAACAACAACAACAACAACAACAACAACAACAACAACAACAACAACAACAACAACAACAACAACAACAACAATAACAACAGCATTGCTGGATACAATGCTGATATCGGCCAGACATTATTATTATTAATATTATTGCCTACGTGACAACTTGGTAGTTTCTTGTTTTAGCCCATCTTTCCTTGAATATCACAAGGGAATGTTCTTTAATTAGGTCTAATACTATCAATTTTGTTAGGCCAATAGAAGGACCAGGTTCAAACATTATTTGGTTAGCTGCTTTCTTGGCTAGTGAATCAGCAAGACGGTTACCTTTTAATGTGGCTCGACATTTGATCCATCTTAAGGTATCCACATTGTTAACGGATACTTCGGCTAAAGCTTCATGATATTCTACTACTAACCCTGAGTAAATTCGTGGTTTGTTCAAGGTGAGTAGAACTTGCCTGCCATATCTATATAGATGAGCATGTTTCTCCAGTGATATTGTTTCTGGTGATTTTTTTTACCCTAAGTAAAAGTTAACTAATGGTTAAAATATGTGATTTTGTGGTTATTAAAGCGGTTTAAGAAACATTATTTGTTTACCCTAGGCAAACTGATGCCTAAGTTAAATTAAATGTTTATTAGGAAACCTTATTTTAGGACAGAAATACGTGTTTGGAAACATACTTATGAAAATTGATCAATTTTTTGAAATAGTTAAAAAAATAACTATGGCAATCGTATGTTTTTTGAGTAAATAAATTATTTTGCACTCTGCGTGAAATGTACAAATAGCAGAAAAATACTTTCTGTCACCGCACTTTGTATTTTTGTGACTTATCATTCCCACCTATTTTTAACGAGAAAAGACCACAGGTAGTAGTTTAAACAAGTGTTATTAATATAGTTAGTTAATGATTTATGCAAATAAGCAATTTCAAGTAGTAAGGATAATAATGTTCTACATAGAATGATCAACATAAATAAATAAAATATTTTAGTTCTCTTAAGGAAAAAAATATTTCTGTTTTACAATATCCCATATTTCGTAGTTATTTGAATACAGTTTTTTTGAAAACTTTTTGTTTTACTTCTTCTAATATTGACAAATAATAAAGGACAATTATTGCGATTGGATACAAACAACGCATTCATATAATCTATATTCAAAGCAAAACCGAACACACTACATTAATTATAATTTTTCTAATACAATTAAAACTTTTCCAATTAAACCAATATTCCTGCAGGCCATTCGAAAAAAAATCTAATCCGATGAAACGAAGCAGCAGGTAATTTTCAGGTGCGAAGAATTAAGGCGTATCTGCATTTGACGTAGGAGTAAAATTAACAAAGGCACGAAAAAAACCCAAACAAAGCTATAAATTGTGTATCAGGTTCCAGTGGGAAATCTACGTACGACCACGTTGGGAAATATTTTTGTAAACGCCATTAATTTCCATTAAATACTGCAAGTGGCTCTGTACAAGTTCGGTCATAAGTTAGACGGAAGTCCTGGCACTCAGAAGCGATTACGGAACGCCAGGCAATTTTCAGGTTAAGTATACAAGGCGTTTCAAAATTGACCAGTTGTAATTTCGTTCTAATCAAGATACATTTTTCAAATTATTTGACTTGAACAATTAAGTGGTTTACTTATTCACTTTTTGTTTTGATTTGATTTTTAATATTTGATTTTAAATACTTGATAGCAAACTGAATATTGCACATTGTGTTTTTTTAATACATGTATCACATTTGTGCTTAGGATAACATTATTATTCCTAATATTTAATATATGTATGTGTCATACATTTTTCCTGGACTCGTCTAACTTAGACTTCGATAAAACTGCAGGAATGCGTTGTACCCATAGAGGTAGTAAGGAGAGAAGTCGCTAGTCGACTACTGAAGAAGTATCTTTTGCGCCATATTGGTACCATCATAATGTCATTTGTGACATTAACTTTTGTGGTATGTATTTTATTTTTTTGTATTTACTACGTTTGTATCGTTTCATTTTTATAAAGTATCAGTTGAAAGACCTTAAGGACATAATGGTATCTTGTTCATTACGAGATTGTACCTACAATCCTAGATCAAGTGGAAAATAAGAAATTATAGGGAATAACCATGGATGTATGGGGATAACATATTTTAAGTTGGTGAATAGTCGTATTGAAAAAAAAAATATGGTTATCTAAACATTATCAATTACAAATTTCCAAATAATGCAGAAAAAATTAAGTATAGAAATACCGCTTTTATATAGAGATTATTGGTAACTGACCAAATATAGTGAGTGTCGTGTGACACCCTTTTCTTCGTCTCTAAAAATAAAGAAAAGGGGTTGGGGTGGCGCTAAGCTGTTCTTCGAACAAGGGTTGCTCAGGCGCCCGTTTTGGTAACGCAGTCTACTCTGCGGCCCTGGGGTGCACTTAGAGTACACCGCCAGCAGACTCAGTGTCCAGGTACAAACAAAAAAAAATAAATAAAAAAAAACGGTCAGACCTTCACTATTTAGTTGACCTACACTGGGGTAATAGAAAAAATAAAATTTTTCACTGCACTTTTACCTATTAGTAACTAAGCCCTGAAAACGGAAAAAGTAAAGGAGTAATTCAAAATTAAACTCAGGAATTATAATTAAAAATATATTTACAAAATAAAATAAATAAAATAAAAAAATAAAACAAATGACACGAGGGTGAAATCGGTAATTATATATATTTAATAGCGGTAATAAAATAAATGTAGAATTTATGTGTTGTTGATAAAATAGACGGTCTCGGTGTTAACATAAAAGTGCTATAACGGTAAAATTAACTATGATCTATGCTATACCCATGAGAAAATAAAAATAATAATTTCCTTTAAAAAAAATATATAACGGCATATAGCACAAATTCTTTCCTACTAATGCAAATAACCGGTTTTAGTCATAAGACAAAAATCTACAATAGTAAAATTAAATATGATTTGAACTATACCTTTTAGAAATTAAAAGTTAATAATTTATTCTTAGTAATCAATTATAGACAATTTATGAACGGCAGTGAACGGTATCACTTTGCACTCCTGAGAGAAAAAAATGACGGTTGCCTTTGTAAAAATGACGGTTAATATCCTCCCCGCAATATTATTTAGCTAGACATAATAGTCCCAATACAGGTGACTTAAAACGGTATTATTCGACCAACACTTTAG
Organism: Psylliodes chrysocephalus; assembly: GCA_927349885.1. Lineage (NCBI taxonomy): Eukaryota > Metazoa > Arthropoda > Insecta > Coleoptera > Chrysomelidae > Psylliodes > Psylliodes chrysocephalus. The sequence continues at coordinate 41,240,973 of OV651817.1, forward strand.
GGAATATTGACGATTTTAACTTTATTTATTCGGATTCAAATTTCTCTTATGTAGACATCTGGTAATCCACAGCTTCTACAAAAGCGAAAAAAAGAAAACTCTGATTCTCGACGGGGAAGCAAGCGAATACCGCTATCACCCCTGATTCACGCGGAAATGCTTGAAGGGTACTACAGCCCCGGATCTAAATCCAATTTGTTACCCTGACAGGCACTAAGAAATCTAAAATACTGGTCGAATTTCTTAAGTAATTAATAGAGACGGAAATAAATGTTGCTGGGAGAATTATTAGATGAAATTTTAAATAAAAGGCCTACCTTGATTAACTTTTTTTCTATCTCCCAAGAAAACAACGGTATTCACAGTAATCCGGCAAACTTGGTAAAACGACTTTTTTAAGCGAACACCGACGGACAGGAAAATAGAGCCCTTCTCATCGAAAACATCTACTTTTATTAAAAGTCGTACTTTTGCCGGAGTGGGGACGGTAGTCCCTTCTTTTCTGAAATATGTTGTTTTGCAAAAAAAAAACCTTAATTGATCAGCTTACTGATAAACCTACTAGAATTGCTATTTTACGACAAGATTTAATTTATTGTAATATTGAAAAGTTTTAAACTACGAGGGCTTTTGCAAAGGTTTAAAAACGGTAATTCTATGGAAATATTAGTTACAGGGGTTTTTGCAAATGTTCATAGACGAAAATTAATTTTAGAAATTAATTTATGGAATAAATTAACGGGAATTTTAGTGACTTCGTCACAGTCGTGTGTTTAAGATATTTGGAGGAAAAATATTTTGATCGATCTTTGTTGTGTAGAGTCTATTGGAAAAATAATAATCACAGTAATTTACGTGTAAATAATTCAGCGGTTGAATGCCTATTGAGCACGTCTCCGGGTGGTGGATAGGAGAACAGCCAAGTTTTCCTTGGTTAGTAATTAACGTAAGTAGAGTAAAGGAGTCTAAAAACCCTTAAAATCATTTGCAGAGACTACCGTTGCGAACCAACTTCCCTAATCTAAGGTGTAAGGTAACGTGCCGACGGATGAATTGTCGCAAGGGTAGATGCGGCATCAAACACTTCCCTGATGGAACCTGGGGACACCCTCTTGTATCTAGCCTTGCCGGCGCATGCGGGGCTCTGCGTTGGTCAACCTTTCCTTCCCTAGTTACTCGTGGGAACCATAGGGATTTTATTATACAAAAACCCAAAGAGACTGGACGTAAACGCTCACCTTCTGCAAAGAAAATTGGAGAAAAAAGTTCAAAACCTGCGCAGAAGGCTACCTAGTGACGATCATCTCTAAAAAAGGAGGATGGATGTCAATGTTCACCTCCTGTAAAGTATGCTGGATGACAAAGTTCAAATCTCGCACAGGAGGCTAACTAGCGACGCCCACCTCCTAAAAAGGAGGACGGACACCGTAGTTTACCTCCAACTAACAGGCTTTGGAATGGAAAGAGGATCTCTGGGTCTAAAGCAAAGAGGAGGAAGAGAGATAAGCTGCAGGCAGTGCTACGGTAACCGCCACCCTCAGCAAACTTTCTTACTCCAAACCAAACAAAACCAGCTTATTCAAGTCCTTGAGCAGTGACGCTAGTTCTGTCTCCAAAAGAGGCCAAGAACAGCATGCAACCAGGGGCAAGAAAAGTCCGCGATCTAACACCTCTTTTGAGTTATCGCCCCGAAATAGGAATAAACAAATACAGGATCACAAAATTCTGTCTATAAGGACAAGGATAACCCTTGCGGTAAAATAAATACCGAAAGAAAAATTCTTGTCAAAGAAACTGACGGGAGAGCTGGACAAAATAATTTTGTCCGCCTCCTGTAGCAAATCCAAGCCACCCACATTCTGATCTTGGACGCACTCTGGTGAAATTATTAGAGTAATGTGCGTCGATGACCTGTCGTTGAAATGGCTTAAAACTAAGGTACCAATATAAAAAACATAAGAATGAGCAACACTCGCTGTTGTATGGATAGTTGAGCTGCCGAAGCTCACCAAAGCCTTTCTTTGTATCATAGGAGAAGCGCAAGTTGACCTTAACAAAAGGGAAGTTGTGCTCAGGGTAGTTAAGGGGCAAAACGCAAACTTGGTGCATCTTTCACCATGAAACCAAAAATACCCCAAGTACCATATTTTCGTCTTTGGCAAGACCAAGTTTATAAGGGTAACCTATGAGTTTACCTCATTTACTATGAGGCCAAAAGTAAAAAATGGGCAAAAGCAATGGCCACTGAGGCCCCTTTGCAGGGGTCTCTCTTCCTCTTAAACTCATTGTCAATGCTTTAAAGGCTTAATTATGCATTAGTGTCATAATATACTATTTAAATTTTAGTTATTTTAGTTATAAGAAAGTACCTATTTATTTTATAATTATTTCGTATTTGAAAAGATACATCATGTAAGTATTCATTGAATTATTAATATCATAATTACTCCGACCACTTTAAATACCCCAAAAAATTCTAAGTAAGAACTCACTCAAGGCGCCATCTTTTTACCATCCTAAATTCAGTCTAGTAGTACCACATTATTTTGAATATTTGTATAATATCTTCTCTTTATACTAACTTGACGGTTTTAATGGTTTTATCCCATATCTTGTTCATATTACCGAATCTCTCATTTTTATTTCTTTTAAAAGTCTTTGACGAAATGTGTATAATGCTTCTTGGATTAACCTAGGGTTGTCCAGAAAGCACTTTTCTTTAAGAATCCAGTGATTTGTAATCGCACAGTTTGGCTGTTTCTGGTTCTTTGTGATACTGTTAATACAATAAGTTCCCATTAAATATGCCTATTTGTTTTAGATATCATGTTGATAGAGCATTCTGTCATGAGTCGTTTTCATCTGGTTACTATCCATAAAGAGTAGTTATCCGTTTGTGTTTGACAAAATTGAGCTGAATGTTTCTGTCAAAATTTCTGCGGGTTCGAGGTTACTGGAACTAAGATATCCGTTAGGTTTTCATAACAAAGGAACACTAACTTTTAAGTTAATACTACTACTTATATATTCATATAGAGGGTCTCCTAAAATTTTATGTACATAAAGCTACTGTATGTTGGTGAGATCAAAATAAGTCGATTAAGCCAAAATTACCTATTTCACAAAGTGCTTCATTTGTCTGTGAAGCTTCAAACTTTTTTATTTTTATTTTTAACTTCAAAAAAAAATTGTTCGATTTTTATAAAATTTGGTATGTAGCTATTTTAAGAGCCATTGTTCATAGCAAAAATTACACCAACTTAAATCATGAAAGGGTAAAAACCACCCCAATCCTACCATAAATTACGTTTTTCAGTAAAACTAAGTTGGCGGTTATAACTAACGCAACCCGAACACTGTCGCATTTAACAATACAATAATACAATACAAAAAAATCATCAATAGGCACAGGTATTATCTGAAAAATAACAATTGAAGCATATGATTATAGACTTCAAATGTTTAAGAAATCTTAGTTGGCAGTTGTCAAAGTTACTGATAAAAAATTTGATGATTGTGGCGGATATGATGTAGAACTGTAAAAATTATCGCTACTACTTACTGAATGTATTGTATTTATTTGTTTCGCCTTAAAGTTCTTGTGAAGAAGTTGTTTCAAATAGTTTGTGGCTGGAATGGAGTACACACTTAATTAACAAACTGATATGTTGCTAATGCTTGGTTTCTGTAATGGCAACTGTCGAGAGTATTCGGGTATACGATGGAAAATTTCCAAATCGACAGATTCCAAATTACCAGACTTTTGCTTCTATCAAGAGGCGACTTCAAGAAACTGGTCAACTGAAACCGAATAGAAATAATGCTGGACGACCTCGTCAAGCCAGATTTCCTGCTGCAGAGAAGTAAATACTTGAAGTAGTTGAAAATAATTTCAGAATTAGTACCCGACGATTGCAATGCCAACCTAGGGTTTCAAGAAGCATATCCAACATAATAATTAAAAAACAACTTATTTATCCTTTTCACAATCAAAGGAACTCCTACCTCCTGATTCTGTGTCTGGTTTGCATTTTGTATAAATCATTCAAGAGCGCAGAGCGGCCGATCCAGTTTTTCACAGAAAAATTTTGTCTACAGCTAGTCATGCTTCACACGACGTGGTTTAACAAACGCACATAAACGCACATTTTCAACGAGAGTTTAAAATTAAAGTATTATTAACTCCTACTTGTTTCGTCCATTTAGATTGCCAGATTGTCTTAACGGTGACAGTTACATGAATTGTAAACGTCAAGATTTGCCTTAACTGTTAGAAGACTCATTTTCCCCGCATAGTGAAAAAATTATTTAAATGAACAATACCATAAAAGATGGATTGGCAGAGGTCGGGATGCTCCTATTTAGTGGCTACCTCGATCATCAAAATGTAATCCTTGTGATCTGGGGTCACTTGAAAAGCAAAGTTTATGAATTTCTTATCGACAGCATTGAACAGTTATGGGGTAGGATTTAAAATATTGTGATCTAGGCATTTTGAGAAGGGTACAAAAAAAAAATATTCCTTATATTTGAATTGTTATTTTTCAGTAGAAACCTATGCCTATTGACGATTTTTTTATTGTAATAACGTTAAAATCAACAGTGTTCGGGTTGCGATAATTATAAAAACCAACTTAGTTTTCTTTAACTAACCATCAGTTCCTAATTTTTTTTTTACTCAAATACCATGAGGGATATACGTCTCTTTAGAAGATAAAAAATGCTAGAAGGGAATACAGCTCTTAATAAAAAAAAATACGATGTCAGTTATGGTAGGAATAGGGTGGTTTTTACCCTTCCATGATTTTAGTTGGTAAAATTTTTACTTTGAACAATGGCTCTTCAATTAAAATAGGTTCATATCAAATTTTATAAAAAAAGAATGAAGCGTTTTTGAGTTATTGAAAAAATATATAAAATTTTCTTTTAATTTTGAAGCTGCCTCACAGGCAGACGAAGCACTTTGTGATATAGGTAATTTTGGCTCACTCAACTTATTTTTATTCCACCAACAAACAGTAGCTCTTTGTTATAGAGACCCTGTAGTTTTTTCGAAAGCCAGAGTTTGAGAGGTTCTTTTCGTATTTATTTTTTGCCGAAGGGATTATAGAAAAAAGTATGTTAGAGGAGTTTTTGTGTACTTAATAATTAATCAGCGTTGACTTAGGGTTTGAGAGAATTTTTGCGAAAACGTTAAATAATATTTTGTAAAATGTATTCCACATATATAACTCTAACATAATCTAACGAATTTAGAAGCGATAAACAGTTTAGTATGGAGAGTTTAGAAATAACAGAGTCACAATCGGTTACTGAGTAAGCATTGAAACTATTCGTTTTTGTGTTATCAAAAGTTATTTGCATAGATTCTGATATAACTAATTAATCTGATATACCAATCAGAGAAAGATAGTTAAGTTCTAAAATGAGTTGCTTATCGTAGGCGATGATAAGATCTACGAAAGATGATTCATTATATAATCGAAATCTCGTCGGTTAATTAGTATATTTGTGTAAGTTACTTTCTAAAATAAGTTGCATAAAATTAGTTATGGGATTGTTTAGATCAAGTATGTGAGTGACTGTTTATAAAATGTCATGAAAGTTCAAATCGTCAGTCATAATGAGATTCTCATATCTGGAAATAAGTTGATAAATGAGCAAATAATTACCTTTTACACTAACATTATTTGGTCTATAGTTACATGCTATATTTACAATAAAGTTTTGTTTCGACAATCGAACGAGCAATATTTAAATGTTAGTAATGAAATTTGTTTCTTTTACAACACAAAAGTTTTCACAGATGTCATTTTTTAAGCACATCATAGAGATGGACCAGCAGGCGCACTTCATAAGAAACCCTTTGATCTTAGTAAGTGGGGTTTCGCCCGCTTTAATCATAATTCTGGTGCATATGCACCGATTTTGACAGACGTTGAGCATCCGGTGAATATGGCAAATTGCCTGCGTATGCTGCTGTCGGCACACTAACAGCCGTATGCATAGTCGATCGCCAGCGACTCGCCAGAGATTCATTTCAGCGTATCGCCAGCGATTCGCTGGCGATCCGCCAGCGAAAGCTTAAAAAGCTGGCGACTCGCCGGAGATTGTCACCGGAATGTCATTTCACGCAAGTTTTCATGTTCTTTTATACGGAAAAATTTTATATTCATTCATTATTTTTTGAGTTTTAAGAAATGAATCATGAATAAAATGCGAGAGATACCGGTGATAATCCCTATAAAAGAAAATAAAAACTTGAGTGAAATTAAATTCCGGTGACAATCTCCGGCGAGTCGCCAGCTTTTTGAGCTTTCGCCGGCGGATAGCCAGCGAATCGCTGGCGATACGCCAAAATGAACCTCTGGCGAGTAGCTGGCGATCGACTATGCATACGGCTGTAATATTTTTGCGCGGAGTGTGCCTACGTGTTCATCTTTATGCTGTGATTTAAATAAATACAGACACCATACCCAACACGATTAAGCCTTTTAGATCTAAATAGTGTATACTTATATTGTTCACGACAAATATTTTCTGATCTAAAAATTCGTTTAAAAAAAAATATTTTAAAATTTTACAAGTTTTATTTCATCTAACATAATACATCTAACTACCAAGAGATCTAATAAACAAGTAAATAATTCACATAAAAATGTTGTAAACCAGAATAATGAAATAAGATACGCGATAAGAGTTTCTAGGAAAAAAGTCGTTGACTCTTCAATTCCCATAAGAAATGTTAACGTAATTCCTCCTTTCTGAAATTCAACTTCGAGGGCTAACGAGGAAGTTGAACATTCGCCAGGTCTGTTGGTTGTTCTTGCTTCTTTTTTGTGTAGATGATACGAAGTTTTTTGAAAGCTAAAGTTCCCCCAAGTAGGATCAGGAGACAATAAATAATTATTGTCCAGATGCTCGGCGTGGAATGAATTATACGGAATATTGGATCTGGATTGTTTTCAAAAAATTTTGATTTAATATCTTGCCGTTTATCTAGGATAATTTCTTGAAGTTTGATTTGAGCATTGGTTTCTGGAATACTTAGGGTGTCGAATTGCAGTTCAGGAAAAAGATAGGTTGACCAATAATTTCGCTATTGTTTCTGTTGACAATTTTCTTTTGTTGTATATTTATTGAACAATCGATTGGAATATTGATAAGGTAGGTGCCAATAACTTTTATAACTTTTTGTTGGTTCTCACAGAGGAGAAAGATTGTTTCTTTAAAAGGAAGGATGCCAATTCATTGATTCGTAGTATGATTCCGTAATTTTGATTCGTGTTTGGTGGCAAGCGGAGGTGTTTTTGATATTTTGGAGTTCGACTTCACAAGGATTTTCTTTCTTGATAAATTGTGGTTTAACATTCTCGCAAAAGTACTAGTCCAAGCGACGACCGCCGTAAATAGGGGGTCAACCAGAATAAGTACAAAAATATATTTTATAACTTTTTGGGTATTAGATGAATAACAAACCATCGGTCTGGTAGTCTATGACTTGTCCAATTTTTTTTTTTTAATAAAATTTGTATTTTATTTTTTTTTTTTTTTGTAAAATTGATCTACATAACATAAACATAATTTTTTAGTTTATGATGGAGTTTTGACCAGATAAATTTAGAAATTCAAGTCTGGCATTCTTATTCTGACGCAACTGTTTGTCAGACCACCCTCAACAAATTTATTACAACAACAAATTTTCTATACAAGGTATAAGAAAAAATCAAAAGACAAAATTTTTATTTTTTATTCCTCTTTCAAATAAAATGGGTCTGGCACGTTCATACTTGACCAAAATTCTTCTCTACTGTTTGTTAACTGCGAGATGTTTTTGTTTTTAACATAAATGACATCATTCAAATCTTGACCTGTTTAATTTGCCAAAATGTGATGTTCGTGTTTTTAAATGATATTTGCTTAGATAAATAATTAAATAATTAAATAATTTTTTATTGAATTAGAAAAATGAAATGCTTTATCTGTAATATCACTAATAGCAAGGAGAAAGTATTACCGTTAAATGCTGATACATTTTAAAGATGTTGTGTATTTATTGAAATAAGAAAAAAGAATCATTTCAAGTACGGTGATTTAATATTAATACCTGAACTTTAAAAATCTGCAGGTTATCATTTGAAATGTTACCGTAATCTGGTTGCTGTGGTTGACGAATTTAATAAATCTTAAATTTTATGGTCTATCTAAGTGCATAATAATATTAGGCTGAACCAAATATTTCTTCCAATTCAACCGATTTTCTTACCGAATCTGCTGGTTCATCTCAAATACTGCCATTATCACTATCAGATGAATATGTGGATAGTAGGATAAGTCTATTGGTAAATTAAATTTATAATTATTTTTTTTTTATGAATTATCTTCTTTAGAATATTTTAGTGATCATTAAAATTTTTACCTTGGAATCTGAGACAGAACAGAATAATATTTCAACTAATGTTTGAATTTTTTTTTTCATCACAAACGACGAGAGTAGGAAGTGATAGACAAACTTTAACAGTATCTACTATCGATAAGCTATTAAATAACATTAAACTTTTTGCAAATGGTTTGGATGACTTTGAATTATTAGAGAAACTCAACCATCGCTCAGTATTTGTCTATCACGCAATTTGTAGATTACGATACCAAAAACAATACGAAAAAACGTTATATGTTTTAACAGAAGAAAAAACTGGCATAAAGTTAGAGAAATACATAAAGAAGCACTAGAAGTAATTTTGCAATTTATTGAAAAGGAAATTATCAACGAGGAAAAAGTATTTTATTTTTCTGACATATTTAAATTTTACAAAGCATTATTTATTGAAATAGCACACAAAAATTCCGATGATATTAAATTTGACACATATAAATCTAGTTATTTAGAAGAGAAAATTTTAAAGTCTTATGGAGATAAGATTATTATTGAAGCTTTGCCAGTAAACATAAAAAACTAAGTAATTTATAAGCGTAATATTGACGTATGTAATTTAATCCACTCATCAGCAGTAAAAAATAATTCAGAAAAATATCGATTGCGTGATACAGCATACGAATTGTGTAATAGTATCAAATCTTTGCCTGGCAAAAAACTTCCAAATAAATTAACTACAGATGACATATTTCAGGAGAATGTAATATACCTAAAGTATTATATGATTTTATTAGTGCACTTATTGAAAAACCTGACGTAAGAAGACAAAAGACTAATGACGATGTGAGAATAAAATCACTATGTGAAGATATTATTTTTATTGTGACAAAGGGCAGGATAAAGCCACCAAAACAACTCAAGGTGGGCTTAACAATGAAATCATTAACAAACAGCCGAAAAATATTAACTAGTTTAAAAAAACTTGGACACACCATAGCATATACAATTGCAGAAGAATTAGAAACAGAAATAACTTTTACATCGCATGAAACAAGTACGTTAATACCTTCAAATAAGCAATGTTGTAATAATCTCAGTACAACAATTGCCTTCTTATTATAATATATAAGATTTGCTAACTTAGAACTTCAGAAAACCTTTTTAACCTTCACAAAATAATTTTTAACAAAATTGAAATAGAATTTCAAAAACAATTCTAAAATCGATCTGTTTGTTTCCAGTTCAGTGATAAGAAAATATTTTTGTATGATTCTGTTGTAAAATATGCTTCAAAAATCTAGAAAAATTCAAAGATCGATTTAATAAAATGAAAAAAACTTACGTTTTACAAGCATTAGAGAAGGACTTGATTAATCACTTTTGGTCAAGTATGAACGTGCCAGACCAATTTTATTCGAAAGAGGAATAAAAAATAAAAATTTTGACGTTTATTTTTTTCTTATACCTTGTATAGAAAATTTGTTGTTGTAATAAATTTGTTGGGGGTGGTCTGACAAACAGTTGCGTCAAGAATAAGAAGGCCAAACTTGAATTTCTATATTCATCTGGTCAAAACGCCATCGTAAACTAAAAAATTATTATGTAGGTTGAGAAGTTCTGTAATTACTGCATTTTTGAATTCAGTACCATTGTCGGTGTATATTTGTTGAAGGATACCATGGTGAGAGAAGAATGTTATAAGGTTGTTAACGATTTCGGTGCAACAATGATTTGTTAGATGGTATGCTTGTGCATATTTTGAAAAACTGTCAACGATTGTCAAAAATTTGGTACCTTCGAGAGTAAATGTATCTATACGTAAGAATTGGAAGGGTTTTGTTCGAGTAGGGGTTTGATTCATTTTTATTTTTACGGGATTTCTTTCGTACTTGCTTTGTTGGCAAATTTCGCAATCATTTATGTATGTATTGAGTATTTCATGAAAGGTCAATAATATTTGTCTTTAAGTTTCAAATATGTCTCGTCTATACCCCTGTGGTTTGTTTTGCCTTCGTGATAGGCTTGTATAATTTCATTAACTTCGTCTTTGGTTGTAATGTCTAATAATTTTTGGGTACACCTTTTAATTTTGGTAGCAGAGTTTTTAAAATAATTTTGTAGGATTACTAAGAATGGCTCAAACATATTAAGGATTTACGTATTTTTTTATAAGATTAATTACATCTGATTTAAGGATATTCTTTAAAATTTGGGCACTAATTCATCTTTTTTTTTTCGAGAAGAATTTTTATTTTTAGGGTAGCTGGTGAATGTAGTGCGTCACTGATAATTCTTTGGTTTTGTCCGTAGTTCACAGCTGTCTTTATTGTGGGTATTTCAAAAGTCGGATTGTAAGTTAAATTAGGATGTATAGTAATGTGGTAACTGCAACCACTCCAATATAAACACCTCCACACACGAATCGCGACAAATGTTCGATATCCAATCAATACTTAAAATAAAAATTGACACGTTTGATACACGACAACTTGGATATCCTACTGACTGCGCCACAAATAATTTCTGATCTCAAACTTAGTTTTTTTAAAAAAAATTTTTAAAATTTTATAAGTTGTTTCATCTAGCATAATACATCTAACTACCAGAGATCTAATTAATAAGTAAATAATTCACATAAAAATATTGTAAACCAGAATAATAAAATAAGTTACGCGGTAAGAGTTTCCAGGAAAAACGTCGTTGACTCTTCAATTCCCTTAAGGAACGTTGACGTAATTCACGAGAAAATCAGGTACAGATGGGTTTAACCAGGTTTCAAATATAAAAATTATATCGGGTAAGTTATACTGAATAAAACATACAAAATCATTAAATTTGGTATAGAAAAATGTCGAATTAAGAAAAATATGACATAATTTTTGGGACACCTTTAAATTATGTTATGGTAGGATCCACTTTTTCTAGCTGTTTTTTATTTTCAATTTATGTCTGAAAATCCTATAAAACTTGCACTTGGTTGAAAGTTTGATCACTAATAGTGATGAATTTGTTTGTAGAAGTATTTTCATTTATTTCGCAGAATATTGCGTACCTCAAATTCAATTTGCGTAACAACTATTATTACTGGAAGAAGTTAACAGTATGCAGAACATGTGCTCTCTTGATCTATTTTACAGTCCAATATCATAGGGGAAATTATCAAGGGTAATATACCAAGACCTTGATAATAGTAGGCTATTTTTGTTGAATCTAAATCTCGAGAATATTTCAATATCAATTTGAAGAGACATAATTTTTAGCAATAATAATCAATTGATTATTATTGCCAAAATTATGTAGAATCAAATTGTAAAATGTTCGAGAAATTTAGCAACAACAAAAATAGCAGACTATTAATTAAGGTCGTGTTATATTTGGAACGACTATTTTACTAGACCAAATATTGACTATTTCTCTAGAGAAATAGTCGCTGATATTTGATCTAGGGAGATAGTCAAGTAAATAGGAAACTACAGGTCGATTAGAGCTTTGGTTCAGGAGTGGTTAAATTCTACAATTTCACCAGTAAAAACATCAACAAATTAATATTTTACATCTACTAAATAAATAAACAATTCTCAAATAGTTCGACTACTTTTTACCCTAATATAATGTGAAGTCATAAAACTATAAATAGCATTTTTCTCAGAATACCGAACGTCGAACACCTGTGTTTTCAAGTACACAGCGGTGCATTGGAACAAAATGAGTGTCCGGCGCATAGTGAACGAAGCACAAATGACGTATTTCATTATGTCATGATGTTTTCATTGGTTGAAACCGAATAGGTGCGTGAACTATGCCCCGGACACTCAGTTCGTCCCAACAGTATATATTAAGGTGCGCTCGAGGCGAGCAGTGCAGTTGTATGTTCGCCATCATTCAGTAGTTGTCTTATTGCCATCGAGTTCAGTTGTATGTTTGCCATCATTCAGTAGTTGTCTTATTGCCATCGAGTTCAGTTGTCTTTTTGCCATCATCGCTCACAGTTGCCTTTGCCAGGTGCTTTCTGCCGACGGCACGTTACTTTCTACATTTTTACAAGCGTTTAATGCATTTTATTTTCTGGTGAAAGTTATTTCTTCTACAATTGTTATGGCATAAGAAATTCTACAAACAAATGTTTTCAAGTTGGTAACTAAAAAATCAACTGTATTAGTTAATAAAATTGTGATGAACTGAAATTGTAAATATTTAAAACTGTTTAGTGAAGATAAGAAAATTATATCTAAATGGAATCAACCACTATGTATTTACTTCAGTGAAAATAGTAAATTAAAAACACTTCTTTTTCTACTACCTATGACTCGTTAGTTATTTCTACAAAAGAACCCAATTCTTCTAACACCAGCGACATATGCTACAGAACATTTTTACCAAAGAAATATTCGGAAGTAACACCGGTATTTTTTCAAGGAGTTTTTCTCTTTTTGCGTTTTTTGGCTTTAGGTAATCGAAAACATGGATAAAATTGTTATAAAATGGAGGCATGAAAAGGCAAATAACACGTTAGAATCTGATACATTTTATGCGTGTTTTATTCGTTTAGCACCTTAATAAAAATTTCGATTCAAAACAAGTTTTGAGATACACGGTGTTGAATTTAAATACTCATTATTTTCAAAAATAATTTAAGATGTAATGGTTATTATTTTTCTAATATTCATAAATATTAAAAGTAACGGTTTTATTCCCTAAGATATTTGGGACTGCTAAAATACAATAGCTACCTTTTTAAAAAACAAATATAAAGGGCGAATTATTTTTTAAAATTGCGTAATCTCTAAAATAATTATTATAAATTTATTATTTATATATTATTATATAAGGGAGTGTAAATACTTCATTATAATAAAGAAATATACATATACTGAAAAAGAAAAAAGTTGGGTCGGTGGGCATAAATTAATGAGCATCATAGGCCTTATTAATTTGTGCAGAATTATGATGTAAAAGAATTTATTTAACACAGTTGTAGAAACTGATCCTACAAACAAATACCCTAATATCAGTATCGATAACTAACCCATTTATTAATAATTAACAAATTATATAAAATATATTTTAAAATTTGGCCATTTTTAATAATATAATTGTTGAATATTTATATTGTTTGCCAATAATGAATATATTTATAAATTTTATTATATCATTTTGTTTTATTTTGTTACAAACTCCGATAATTTAATTAGTTAAAGCTTTAATTGTTAGAGGAAAGCTACAAATTTTGTTTTTGAATGGTTTAAACAGAACTGTTTGTGTCCAGCCTCCAAATTTAATTTTTTGCTATTTTTACTTTACGAATTAAGTTCTTATTAAAAAAAAAACATAGCTACTGACTTAATTTTAGACAACTCACATTTAACTGACATAAAACGGGTCTACTTCAATTTTGTGTTGAATGTACAGATTTTGAATTGATTCGCAGAAATCTTGAGCGTTTGAAACTCGTAGTTCATAACTCAAAATTCCTGAAATATTACTGCTGCTTCCGGTTTTGTTCTTGTACGCGATTCATCTCGATCAAATAAGATATAGGTATATTGCAACTTTAAAAATCGCCTTACTAAGCAACCGCGGATGTTATAATATGGTACGTGATATTCAATACGGATACTTTCTGTACGATGCACATTTCTGGAAACGAAATAAAAGGAAATCGTTCCAGGTCTTTAAAGTTGAATCTAAATAATCCTAATAGGCTATAAAATGGTTCCGGTTTGCCTTTAAGAAAATATTTTTTTATTACCAACATATATCTCAAAGAAAAAATCTTGTTTTAATTATAATGACATAAAAAAACATTTACAATATTATATAATAGAACCTATTAGTAAAATAAAGTTCGTTATCGTACAGACACGGTTACGTTAACTATACAGGTTGTTTCAGAATTATATGGGTATGTGATATGTGATATTACCTAGAAACAGGGTTTTATGAATTTCCCTGAATTTTTTGAGGCCAAAACTCAACAATCACTCGGTAAAAAAAATTAAAATTTTGCAGGTAGACCAATCTCAATATAAAAAATAATGCATTAAAAAAAAATTAGAATCTTGCACCGACTTATAAAAAATTGACCATTTCTTTCCGTTACAAAAACAACATCCTGTATAACCAAATTAAGCTTATCTGAATATCTGAACAGAGACAAAAAAAATAAATTTAAGTTGGTGTATTTTTTAATTTGTGCATGTCGTTTTAGCGGCACTAATGTTTTAATAAAAAATATAATTTAAAAAATTTGTTATTTAAAAATGAATTCTTGATTATAAAACTCAAAAAATATTACTTTTTGAAATAAGGTCTTTTTAAATATCTCTCTACAATATTTTAATCTCGAATTTAATGTTATAAATAAATTACAGGACCGTAGTTAGCTAAAGCAGTAATTTTTTAATTAATTTTTAAATACCCCGTATTATAAAAAATAAAAAAATTAAAGAATAAAAATGTAATTTTGAATTGATATAACCCCTGCTATATTTATTGGTTTATATTTGTGGTAATTGGTTTTCTTAACATAAACAACTACCTCTTAATTTTGGTTATATTCTCTATTATTATAATTTTTTGTTTGTTAGAGTATTGTTACTAGCCATTACTTACTAACCTACAATTTTAATCTAAAAATCTTACAAACTAATTACTTATCTAAGAAGTCTTAGTTGTTTATATATGAAAGCATCACAAGTTGGCGTGAAGATTTATTACACTGTTTTACAATAGCACTAACATTAATATTCACTGCACTAGCTCAAATGGCTTCTTCCTTTTGAGCTTTCTGTTGAGTGTAGAGTTGTCCAATAATTGCAACGCTTCTTCGTTGACGTGGGAGTGAAGTCGACCCTCATGTTTCGCAGCAAACGTCTTTATTTCTTCTTCGATTGTTGGCATCTTCAGGTCTCTATGAAGATAATCGTTTCGGTAGAACAAAGGTGCATCAACAATGCATCTTAGGACTTTATTTTGGAAAACTTGTATCATGTTGATATTACTCTTGCTGTCACATCATCATAGATGTATGCCATAAATCCCGATTGGTTTTAGGATTTGTTTATAAATCAGCAGTTTATTGTGCACTGACAATTTGGATTTTCTTCTTAGGAGCCAATACATTTTTTTGAATTTAAGTTTAAGTTCTTTACGCTTTTTTTATGTGCTTTTTCCATTTAAGTCTTTCATATAGGTTCATCCCTAGGTATTTGGCTAAATCGTGATGCGAAATAACGTCATTGTTTATTCTTATTTGTTTTTGTTCATTTGGTCGAAGAGTAAAATCAACATGCACTGATTTAGTTTGATTTATTTTTATTTTCCACTTTTTTGTCCATCGATTGATTCTGTTGCAGGTTTCCTGAAGTTTTTCTGAGGTCTCTGTATATTAGTTCCGCCAACTGCCAGTATTGCAGTGTCATCCACAAATGTTGCTATTTTAACAGATTGTTGTAGAGGAATATCGCTGGTGTATAATAAGTAAAGAACCGGTCCTAGCACACTACCTTGTGGGACACCTACTTTAATTTCTTTCATTTCGGAGTATGCCCCGTCTTGCTTTACTCTAAACTTTCTTCCCGTTAAATATGATTACAGAATGTCGACATATTGTCTAGGGAGCATTTTTTCAAGTTTCTGTATCAAACCAGCGTGCCAAACCTTGTCAAATGCTTAGGCTACGTCAAGAAATATAGCTGAGCATATATATTTTTCTTCGTAAGCTTTTTCGATGATATCGGCTATCCTGTGTACTTGATCTATTGTCGAGTGTTTGTTTCTAAAACCAAATTGGTGCGAAGGGATCAAATTTTTATTTTTAAATATTGGTTTTAGTCGTTTTAGTAGTAGTTTTTCAAATAACTTAGATATTATCGGTAACAATGATATGGGTCTATATGACGACACTTCATTCAGAGGTTTTCCTGGCTTAAGAATTAGGATAACTTCAGCCATTTTCCACGCATCAGGTATATATTTAAGAGTCGGCTACCGCTTGGTTAATCGCCCTATCCTGCATAGGTGCCTGATTAATCTGTTTTCTCGAAAACTGTATAAGATATCATTGTCAATTAAAAACCTCCAATATGCAAAAGGTCAGGTCTTTCCTTGAGTAGTAATAAAAAATTAGATTAGAATTTTTTTAGTATCTTAAACGAGTCTGAAATTTTCCAATTAAATGGTTTTCTTTGTTAACATTTAAAAATGCATCCAGGACAAACTAAGACAAAATTAAAAAATCTATTATTACCCGAGGTAAAGTCTATTCTTTATCTTTTATTTGGTACAAAATTTGTCATAATTAGTCGAAATTTAAGAAAAATACTAGATTAATTGTCGACCTCTGCATAAAATTTAAATTTAACCGGCATCAATCATTCATTTCGGTTCTATTGTGTCCCTCCTTGTCTCTCTTGATACACGCTGGCGTTGCAGGACCGGAGTTCAGATTTATAAATAGTAAATAGTTATTCTAGTTTTTAATAAAGAAATTGCCTTTTATACTATTTTGTGATGCTAAAACAAAATTGATTTTATGTAATTATTGTGGAATTCGTTCAAATTGTATTTTTGCCTATTGTTTTATCACAAAAATCGAGATATTTTTAGAATAGTTAATAGCGTTTAGTTGAAATGCAGACTTGGCTCGCTACTTGAAATATACCATTTGAGTTCTCCCAATTAATACACATGAGAAAGAAGAAATTAGGCTGCGATTTTCCGTAAGTCATATGTACCCCCTCCCTAGATACACACGTGTCCCATTCAAGTATTGACTTGTTTTGAATGTACTCACAATGTACTCTCAGTTCGCTGTTGTTTAGTACATCTACGTACGGCATTTGAGACACAAGTGAAGGTAGTTTTTTATTGTTGTCACGGTGATTTTTGTAGTGTTAATTAGTGAAAAAGACAAGCAAAATATGGAAAGAGATCTCAGAATAAGTAAAAAAACAGGACTTTTTTTAAGTGCGAAGAGAAAGAAGCATAGAAATCTTGAAAAATATAATTTGTAAGTATCTGAGTACCAATTTATTTCCGCTTATTTTGAATTAGTTTATTAAGAGTTATTTTGGTTTACAAAATTAAAAGTATTTTTGGCTTTACTCTGTGATTATAAAGAAACTAAATTTAAAAGCATTTTAATCCGACCAATTAATATCTGTATTCTAAGAGAAAATATTTACAATTTAATGCAGAAATGTCACAGTTACTTTATGTGTATCTTTTTTCTTTAGAGCCAGACGTGCAGGTCTTCCGTATTTAACAAAAGATGTCGTCGTTAATTCGGTTGATAACCAGGTTCATATTTTGTAAGTAGACAAAACTTTTAGGTCATTTATTTTTAAACTTATGGGTATTAAACATTTTGTGTATATATATAGGGTGGATCGATATCTCAGAAACCAGATGTAGAAAAAATTTAATAAACCTAATGGTGTTTTTCACTGGCACCGGCAATGCACACTGATTATACATGTATCTTTGTCTATCAATACGGAAAAGAAGAAAGTGAGAAAACACTCAGTGTCAGTGCCAGTAAAAAACACCACGAGTCTAAGCGTTTTTGACACATTTAAATTTTTGTGTCAAAAATGACGTTTTATAACCCTAATATGTCAGAAACGCTTAGACCTAGGTATAAGACATAATTCAAATAATGTGCCTAAAATATTGAGTAATTCCAAAAATATTAGGGTGTCGTATTTAAAATAAGCCACTTAAGATCTATTTGCGGTACAACCGATGGTGCCCAATACATTCAAACATTTTAGCTAAATAGGACCCAAGACAACTAGCAAGTGTCCAAATTTTGACATTTTTCCTACAACTAGTTACTGAGATATCGATCGATGCAATTCCTGGGGGCCCACCCTATATATTACTTTTAATTAAATTGCCGTACAAACTTTTCGAAAATTAACATATTTGGTGTTTCGGTGTTTATCAGCCCCCGTGATATGGTTATAATGATTTAAAAAAAATGTCATGTCATTGCTAATAAATAAAGAGCGAAATATATGCAGAATGAATATATATATATATGCATTTTTTGCATATTTTACCAAAGTTCAGAAAATATTGCATATTTCACTAAAGTTCAGAAAATTTGAGAAAATATTGCATATTTTCGAAAAAAAAAAATGTATTACTATGCTGTGCAAATTAGAAATTGTTTTAACAGAATATGGAGATATATTTGAAATAAAGACCTTTTAAATTTTTAGATTTGTTTTTAAGCGTAACTTCTTGTAAATTAGTTTTTACGGGTTGGCATACACCGGGTTTTTACCTTCGTAACACTTAATTCAAGACAAGTGACAGCGGTACATTTTTAAATCTAACAAACGTTTCCTGAAGTAATTAAGCAAAAAATAAAAGACTTTATTAAGCGTTTTAGGTTCTAAATATTATAAAGAATGATGAAAAGTCCATCATTTACTTTGAATGCATATTTTTTTTAAAAACGGATATTTTAGAATGATTTAAAAGTTATGGACTTTCCATCATTTTTTATAATATTTAAAACCTAAAACACAAAATACAATCTTTTATTTTTGCCTAATTACTTAAGGAAACGTTTCTTAGATTCAAAAAATTTACCGCTGTCAGTGTCATTGGGTTAAGTCTTAAGAGATTAACCCCATTAACGTAATTGTTTTTGGATTGGTATAATTGTTATTGGATTGGTATAATTGTTATTGGATTGGTATAATTGTTATTGGATTGGTATTTCCACGCACAGATAAAGTATTACTTACAATGCAATAAAACGGTTTATTAAAAATTCCCAGTAATTTCTTGAAAACAATTTACCCGGATCGGTGTTTTTAATAGAAAATTTCAAAAAAATATTTAATTATAAATTCCTATTATAATATTATTAGTTGAAATTTTAATTTTAAAAATTACTTTGTTCTGGGCGGCTATCCTCGACAATCGCTAAAAAAACGAACCGTTTTCGAAAGTGAGTGGTTGAAAAGCGAGTAGTTTTTGAAATCTATATTCTTGACTGACGTTCGATGAGTATTCGTTTTTTAAGACGTGTACGTTTTTAACAAGCAAATTATATGTCTGGCATCAATGTAAACTGTCTATGTCGTTGAATTCAAGTAATGTGCAGGCCATAAAAGAATAAGAATTATGTAATTTAATTACAACAAACCAATTGTAAATTTGTCGAACGATGACTTTTTCTAATCACATAATATATATCGATGTTCAGGATAATCTGAATCGTTAATTGTTGGCGTAAGAATAGCTATACGGGTGCAGTTAATGCAACCTATAATTCTAGGAAAATCGTACGTCATAAAAACCTAGTTTTTATAGTAAAAATTTCATTTAACTAATAACTTTGCTTATATTATTCAGTACTTTAATATTTTGTGGCAATTTTACAAAATTGTAAAAATTTCTGGACACAACGTGTGATACAGAAGAGCTTTGAACCGCAAGCAAATTAACATTTGTAAATAAAACATACATGAATTAATAATTAAATTCTTACACGGTAAGATATAAAAAATATTCATTCAATATCAGTTAAAATAAAAAACTGGATTCTGCCTCTGCAAGTCTGAATCTTTAAGGATTCTTATCTTCTAAGTTTTCTAATTGTACAATTATTGATAATATAATTGAAAGAAATTCTCAGCTAATGGACTTCTTTAGTACTGCAAACCATATTTATAAGAAATTAGATACTTTTGTAGGTATTAATAAATAGTAGTTTACCTAGAATTTGTTAAAATCAATCAATAATATTAATCGTCCTAAAAGTGACATATAAGTGACATTGACTAAATCCTTGAAAACATGCACGTTTTATCAAAAACGTGTGAAAAATTCCGCTCGCTGTAAAACACCCGTTTTAAAAGCGTACACGCTTTTAAAACGAATGTCGAGGATAGCGAATAGCTCGTATGTTGCTAAAGCGTATACGTTTTTTAGAAAACGATAGCCGAGGATAGGGCCCCTGGTATCGTTTTAGAGAAAATCCTATATATTTTTAATTAATTTTATAATGTATTTTTATACATCCTATGCTTAACTTCTTATATACAGGGTGTTTTCTAATCTCTGACAAAAGAAAGGAGGAGAATTCTCACCTAATTTTAAGACAAAAATGTACTATAACAATTTTTAGAATGTCGCTTTGTTTTCGAAATACAGGGTGTTAAGAAAATTAAAATTTGATGCGTTTTCTTTTTATTATTAATTAATGGCAAACGATAGTCCAGTGATATTTGGTTAATCTAATCACGTTCTATCAAGTTTTTGACATTTTATGAAATTAAGAAATGTGATATGTGTGGTTACAGTAATTATATATATTCATGTCCTAACGAACCTGACTCTGTTAATATTAACATTTCCGCGGTAGCAGGAATTATGAATGTAGGAGGTGGATATAGCCAGATAAAAAATTTTAGCAATGCAATGAACATTCCAACATTTGGGTTAGGTTTATACCAGAAACTTCATGATGAGGTTTGCAACGCATGGGAAGAAACTGCTTGGGAAACAATGGCGACAGCAGCTGCGGAGGAAAGAGAACTAGCCATTGAGAATGGTCAAGTCGATAAAGATGGAACAGCTATGATAACAGTTGTATGTGATGGTAGTTGGGCAAAAAGATCCTACAGGAGCGGCGGAAATTATAATTCTTTATCTGGAGCTGCAGCAATTGTAGGAGCAAAAACAGGCAAAATATTATATCTTGGTATTAAAAATAAATACTGCTGCATATGTCAACGATATACAAATAAAAAATCTGAAGTACCCAAACATGTTTGTTATAAAAATTATTCAGGTTCATCTACTAGCATGGAAGCAAATATAATTGCTGATGGGTTTCGTAATAGTCTTGGTATGTATAATATTATATATAATAAAATGATAGCGGATGGTGACAGTAGTTGCTACAAAAAAATTATAGATAGTCGTCCTTATCCAACATGTGTAGTACAAAAAATAGAATGCCGGAATCATTTATTGCGCAATTATTGCAATAAATTAAGAGAAATTGCAAAAACAAGAGGAGTTCCGGGAAGTTTAAAAACTGTGATTAATAATAATATTTTAAAGGCAAGAACAGCTGTTACGAAAGCTATTGCACATAGAAAAACAGAACAAAGCAATACCGAGGAAGAAAAAATTAAATGTCTTCGTCAAGATATTTTAAATAGTATTAGCCACATATTTGAGGAGCACAGAAATTGTAATAAATTAAAATATTTTTGTAGTAAAACAGAAGCCGATAAGAACAATTACATGTCTGATTTAAAAACTTTTAAACTAGACGAAAAAATTAACGAAGTATGTAGATTCTTGGCTGGGCATTCTAGAAGCTTATTAGAGAATGTCGACACAAATTTGGTGGAGCAGTTTAATGCCATGATTGCACAAAAAGTAGGTGGTAAAAGGGTAAATTACACCCAAAGAAGATCATACCAAGGTAGATGTTTTGCTGCCGTTGTTGCTAAAAACACCAGAAGGCCGCTGTTTACTGTTTACAAGCATTTGCTACATGGACGTAATGCACATTTTAATATATTTAATCATGAAACTAGATTAAAAAATAAATCAGAACGAAAAAAGGGATTGAAAAGGCGTAAACAAATATTTTCTACTATAGATACAAATTATGGACAGGAATGCAAAAAACCAGATATTGATAAGGCTACTTTTGATGCACTACAGAAAGAATATATAGCTGATTTAGAAAAGAGTGAAGAAGAATTTGTTGAACTAGAAAAAAGAACAAAACTACAAGCAGACTAGTAGATGTAATTGGCCGGTTCTGGAAATGAGAAAGAGGTACAGAGAGAGGTAATTGGGTAATTAGTAATTATCCTAAGTACCCCCCACCCTTCGCGCAATTAGCAAGTACCTCCCAATTACATCATGTACTGTAATAAGTGCAATTGCACAGTAAGTACCACCCAATTACATCATGTACTGTAATAAGTGCAATTGCACAGTAAGTACCTCCCAATTACCATGTACACGCCATACTGTAATGATTGTATTTGCATAATAAGTACCTCCCAATTACCCACAGGGTATACATCTCATTACTTCATACATATTAAAGTGTAAGTACACCTTAGGTAGTAATTACTGTATGCAATGTAGTGTAATGAATGTTATCTAAGTGCCTCCTAGTGATTAATGTTGGTAGCACGTCCTTAACTCTCAGCCGGCGTGCCTAGAGTGCATAGCTTGCGTTAGAGACGGTCGTGCTTAACCGAAATATCGAAGTAAGGGACTAAGAAGGGGTAGCCTGCGCCAGAGATAGACGCGCAATTAGAAAGTACCTCCCAATTACAGCATGTACTGTAATAAGTGCAATTGCACAGTAAGTACCACCCAATTACCATCTACACGCCATACTGTAATGATTGTAATTGCATAATAAGTACCTCCCAATTACCCACAGGGTATACATCTCATTACTCCATACATATTAAAGTGTAAGTACACCTTAGGTAGTAATTACGGTATGCAATGTAGTGAATGTTATCTAAGCGTCTCCTAGTGATTACTGTTGGCAGCACGTCCTTAACTCTCGGCCGTCGTGCCTAGAGTGCTTAGCCTGCGTTAGAGACGGTCGTGCTTAACCGAAATATTGTGGTAAGGGACTAAGAAGGGGTAGCTGCGCCGGAGATAGACGCACCCAACTGAAATATCGAGGGAGGAGCTAAGAAGAGGTGGTGGAATTTTCTAGAGGATATATATAGTAGGACCCGCATCCAAATCCGTACAAATATCGTTAGCTTTAAGCCTATCGGGAGTTCTATCATCTAATATCGAAATAATCATAAAAATAATAAACATGTATAAGTGCAATTGTGGTTTAACATATACAAGGGTAGATAATTTACGTCGACATCAAAATAAAAGTTGCAAGCTGATATCTAACCGCATCGGCGAATCATCCGGAGGTACGAAGAGATCTACTACTCCCAGTAATGATGTTCCACCTGAAAAAAAAGCCCGGGTAATGCGAGTTCCACAAGTTCATACGCATCGCATCGTAGACTCAAAAGCCCATAATAGAAGATGTGAATCATGTAATGTAGATGTCCCTACCAATCAGAAGACGTCGCATATGAGGAGTCTTGGGCATAAAGAAAAAGCCTGTGCAATTCATGCTGATGGTATATATTTAATTAAGAGCGCGTTTAAGTGCAGAATCGCAACTTACAGGCTTAAATGTGATGAAAAACATATAGATTATGTAACATTTTTTGATGCGATAAAATTAAGAGTATTGAAATTGTTAAAAGTTGTTCTGAAGGCCCATAATGCCATTAAAGTTAATGTAGAGGCCTTTGCTACTTATGCATTGGAGAGCCAAGATGTTTCTGAAATCAAATCTTTTAACAGCATAAATCGAATACTCGATTTGTCGACGGATTTGGATGCGGTATATGTAGACTTTAAGGACGCTGTGGTATCTCAAACTGCAGACTTTCAACATAAGGATTCAGGTATAGTAGTTTTATAATTCATAGTATAGCGTTTACTAATATATTACTAATTGTTTCAGGTTGGACATTACGGGAAGTACTATTTTTAGAAGTTAATATAAATAAGTACTCCCCATTGGGCGGCTGCTCGTACATTAAGCTCCCTAAGTTTATTGAAACCAAGAAGGGTGTAGTTAATGTCCAAAACAATGATGCGTATTGCTTTGCTTGGGCCATCACGTCGGCGCTATATCCAGCGAGGGACAATGTTCACCTAACGACATCGTATCCACACTTCGAGGCCGTGCTGAATGTTGATGGTATTGAATTCCCTATGAAGCTTAAAGACATTTCAAAATTTGAAGATTTAAATGACATAAGTGTTAATGTTTATGGTTTGGAACGTAGTTATGAAAATGGTAAGGTTAAATTCGAAATAGTAGGCCCATTACGATATTCCTCTAGGAGGTTAGGTCACCATATAAATTTACTATTAATAACGGAGGATTCAGGAAATAGTCACTATTGTTGGATTAAAAATATTTCCAGATTGGTATCGAATCAAGTAACTAGAAATGAGCACAAAAAATTTTTTTGTGACGGCTGTTTACTTTATTTCCGATCTGAAAGCATACTATTGCGGCACCAATTGCGCGATTGTAATCATATATACACCAGCACGCCATCAGTGGAGCTGAAAAAAGATAAACGCGGTAATTATGTACCTGAAAACATACTTAAGTTTCAAAATTATGATAAGCAACTTAGGGTTCCATTTGTAATTTACGCTGATTTTGAATCGATTTTAAAACCAATAGATACTTGCGAACCAGATCCGGAAAAAAAGTTTACTATCCCGACATACCAACATGAACCATATTCTTTTGCATATTTGATTAAATGTTCGTTTGATAATTCATTGACGAAATTTGTAACTTTTACGGGTGATAATGCTGGTAGCGATTTCGTGAAACGGCTAGAGGACGATGTTTTAACTATTTATAATACCTATTTAAAAGACGTTGTTCCGATGCATCAGCTGTCTAATGATGAAATAGATGATTTTAACTCGTCAACTATATGCTCTATTTGCGATGAGCCTTTTCAGGAAGGTGACGTTAAAGTAAGAGATCATTGTCATGTTACCGGTAAGAAAACACCTGGCGCCGCACATAGCAATTGTAATTTAAATTATAAAATCCCACAATTTGTTCCAATCTTTTTCCACAATTTGAGTGGGTATGACAGTCATTTATTTATTAAAGAATTGTATGGCGAAGGTGAG
Organism: Psylliodes chrysocephalus; assembly: GCA_927349885.1. Taxonomy (NCBI): domain Eukaryota; kingdom Metazoa; phylum Arthropoda; class Insecta; order Coleoptera; family Chrysomelidae; genus Psylliodes; species Psylliodes chrysocephalus. Next base: position 41,266,111 of record OV651817.1, read on the forward strand.
AGGACCGAAGTTATTGCACAAAATAAAGAAAAATATATTTCGTTCACTAAACCATTGTACACCCATAGCTATGTAGATAGAGATGGTATGTTGAGAAAAAATTACATAAAACTTAGATTTTTGGATAGTTACAGATTTTTAGCTGATTCATTGGCTGGACTGTCAGAAAACCTGCCATCAGAATTTTTTGTTGAAACAAGGAAATGTTTTGCAGAAAAAGAAAAATTCGATTTAATGAGGCAGAAGGGGGTGTTTCCATATAATTTCATGGATAATATAATGAAATTAGATCACCCCAATTTACCTTCAAAAGATGAGTTTTATGACAAGTTAAATAATTGCCACATAACTGATGAGGAATATGCTAGGGCTCAGAAAGTTTGGAATGTATTAGTTTATTAGTCGTGGAGATATGCCTACAGGGGAGCTAACCACGTTAAAAAAAAGCAGCGCGCCATGAGTTCTATCTCCATATATTATGATTAGTTTATGATGATAGGCTAGTTGTAATATATAAGATGGTGTGGAAACGAACTCCCCAATATACTTCTTTACAGACTGCTGATGCTGCCGCTGTCGATGGTGATGGAGAAAGTATGGGCTACAAACAGTTTCTGGGGCACATAGTTTTGCATAAGGACAGGTAGACATTTTTTGGTATTTGTTAGTTTGTTAGTTGTGGAGATATGCCTACTGGGGAGCTAACCACGTTAAAAAAAAGCAACGCGCCATGAGTTCTATCTCCATATATTATGATTAGTTTATGATGATAGGCTAGTTGTAATATATAAGATGGTGTGGAAACGAACTCCCTAATCAGAGCCAAACAAAACAACAAAATTTTAAGATATAAAAGTTTTATTGTCGAAAGTCTTGCACTCTTAATTTTTACTATTTAATAATATAATAGCGAAATTTTAAGATATAAAAGTTTTATCACTGAGAGTCTTCCACTCTCGCTTCTCCCCCACTCTCTCCCCACTCTACTCACTTTTTTTCAATCACTATAAATACTCATCGCACATATGCATACAATCATTCTGCTTCATGATGTGCGATTCTGCAAGTGGCTCTGGTTTCAGCCCACCCGGACTATGTAGGACAACCATCGCATGGTTGTTTCCGACCACGTCGGAAGAGGAGTTGGGCCCTTGTGACTCAACTTATTCTTCTCCCCCTCTGGCAAGGCCGCCATCACCTGCGGGGCCTTGCGACAGCACCTCGCAAGTGGAAGTGGCGGATATCGACATCGATGATGTTGATATGGGTGGCTACGGCTCAGACGATATACCGGCGATCGATATATCGTCTGATTCGGATAGCGATTCCGACTCGGATTAGGGTGAATGCTCTAGTCGAGAAAAACGGCCCTTTTCAGGGCCAACAAAAAAAACAAACAAAAAACGGTTCCTTTTAGAACCAACAAAAACTAGCGGACTGCTCAATGGGCTAAAAATTATAATTTTGCGTCAATTGTAATTTAAAATTGGTCCCACTCAACATCTATCCCACCATATTTTTAATGGTAGAGTAGAAGATATTTCGTCTACCGAAAAAATAATATAAGAATAACAGGAAACTATTATTTTACGTTTGAAGAATTATGTACAGTTTTAACCCAAATACTCATCTACTAGAATGGGCGTGAGCAAGAAAAATAGAACTTATTGCTAGCCCAGACAAAAAAAGTTTGCATTGTTAAGGTTCGAACTATCTATAACATCCCCCCACCTCAACATCCATCCGCCGACCTCTTAATAAAAGAGTTCCTATAGCCTCAGATATTCAGTTGTCTAAATTCAGCTTGAAGGCCCTGCGCTACTATGAATAAATTAAATGATACTTGTTCTATGAGTAAGCGCCTTACTTGTAAGATTTGTGGCGATAAGGAGGTGCAAATGGTTTTTATACCATGCGGGCATGCCGTATCTTGCGTGAGTTGCAGTCAATCCGTAGTTATTTGTATTATCTGCAGGGCGCCCATTAATGCTAGAGTAAAATTTTTTCTGACTTCCAACTTTCCGGAACTAGCCGAACTCAACTGAGCGCGGTGTAATGCAGGGGAGGTGGTAAATTCGTGGGTTGGTGGAGTGGAGGTGGAAATACATAACATATATAAGGAGGTCCCGACCACGTACCAGCATCAGACATTTAAGTGTAGCTGACCTGACCACCGTCATGAACAACCAAAATGAATACCAGGGTGAAGAAGATGAAGGAGTTAGGGAGATCATTCGTCAACTGGCCTTAGTAGCGCGCTTTGATGCCAACAAGCCAGGAATTGACGAATTTTGGGCCGCCGTAGAACGTGATGTAAGTTTTTAACTATTACCTTATGTTTATAAAATTACTACTCATTATGCTTATAAAATATCTAATCAATATACTTCTTTACAGGCTGCTGATGCTGCTGCTGCCGCTGCTGATGGTGATAGAGAAGGCGCGGCTGGTCTAGCTCAACCTGCCGACGAGGATTTGGGCGCTGTTGGTCCGGCACCACCCGCCGAAGAGGGTGCAGACGCCGTTGGTCCAGCCCCACCCGCCGATGAGCCCGCCAGCGACGACGACGATGAGGGCATTGAGGCTGATTGCCCTGGATCACCGACTTCAATAAGAAGGGAGCTGGCTGTATTTCAGGCCAGAGGCGGTAACCACTTCTGCGTTACAACCAGCTCCGTTATTGTGAAGTTGGTTATTCCTGGCATGGAACGGAGCAAACGTCTGTGCAACCCCTGCTTCCTTCATTACGAGCAGATGGATGTCGAAAGAAATCCAAATGCCAGGTACATACATGAGCATCAGCATTTTGTTGTAGAAGGGGGGGATTTGGAGGATCCGCAAACATGCGATGTATGCGCCCGATATATTTCCCACTTCTGCGACACAAATGTTTGCCCTGTATGCATCGGCGCTTGAAATAAAGGAGTCAGGGGTTGCAATACGGCGGCTTTGTTATGCATCCAATGACCCTCTATATATTAGTTTTAGATTTAATTTGTATAGTTTATTATTTAAGCTTTATGTATATATTTAAGTGTAAGTTATTTTATTATTGTATATGTAGTAGTTAATAGGAAAATAAAACTTGTTTTTTTTTTAATCTTTATTTCATTTAATATCCATACTAAACAATATCATTTATATTAATCCAAGAGTTTTCTTGCTGTGGGAATCCCAACCACTTCACCAAGGCTTTGTCCCCTTTCGTCCGAATGACCTTTTCCACTAAATAAACATCTTTCCACTTTGTTTTTAATAATTCCAACTCATAAAATGAGCCTTTAATCGATTGACCATTCATATCTTCTAGAATGTATGTTACGGGGTATGTGCTATTTATTTTTCTTATTTTGAATAATTCAGTTGTATAGTTAGCAGTATACCCTTTTTCAAATATGCTTTTATATTTACTTATTCTTACGACATCGCCGACACGATATTTCGGTTTTTTACGCCTTACTTCATTTTTGTTTTGCCTATATTGGTTGAGTTTAGTTGTCGGCAGGACATCTATTGGCTTCATACCTATGATTGAATGCGTGGTGTTATTATACTTATTAATGACGCCGTTTATAATATCTATCCAATTGTATTTCCCTCTCATAGCCATTTTTTTATATAATAGGGATTTTATCGTACGAATCACACGTTCTGCCATTGACGCTTTCATTGTACTATAAGTCGAATAGTGATTTATATCATATGTTTTCATTACTTTCCCAAATTCCTTGTTATAATATTCTGTCCCTTGATCCGTTTGTAGATTTTTAGGATGGTGTGCGCAATTTTGGAGTATATCTAAAAAGGCATTTCTAACATGTAAGCCTGTTTTATTTTTTAATGGTCTCGCCCACACATATTTCGTATAACAGTCGATGACAATTAGAATATATCTGTAACCATCGTTTTCATCTTTATAACTTTGCATATCAGCCAAATCACTCTGCCACAAGTCGGCATATCCTTTTACAATAGTCCTTCTCCTGGGAAAATTTCGACGGGCGGATCGGTGGATTTCTTCAATTATTTGGCGTTTAGACATTCTTTCCAATTAAAATACAATTTTTTATTCAAACTTTTCGATCCTTTCTTCCAGTCCTACTATAATTTTCGATAAAACCGACGTATTTTGCCCAATACTTGCTTTGACGCTTTTAAGGTCTCGAAGAATTTCCGTATTACACTTAAATGAATCTATCGCTAAGATCAGTTAAACGGTTCTCTAATATTATAGTAAAACTTTTTATGCCTTTTATTTCACTTTCCAAATTATCAACTTTAGTAATAACTTTTAAAATATTACTTTTTGTAGTGGTAAGTATGTCCTCAAAAAATTCTCTATTGTGCTTCACTATTTGTAACATCGATTGGTATTTAACATTAACATCGCTAATACTATTGCTTGACACAGTTCGATGTTCAAATACTAATTTCTTAAGTTCACTCTGCTGTTTTTCGAAATAAATTGTAGCTTCGCGTAATATGTTTTTAATGGATTCCGCTAAAGCTTTTAAAACGAGATCTTTTGCTTGCCTAGTAACATCGTCAACATATCCAACTGTTACAGCGTCGGTCGATTGTTCTGGCTCTCCAAGGTTTACCAACCGTTTGGTTTGCATATCATAATTACCGTCATCTGTTAATTTGAATCCAAGACCCCTTTTTTCTCGAATAATTACTCGTTGATTTTTCTTTTTTCTTCCGAATTTATCTACAATGTTTCTTGAAGACATTCCGTTTACGACTGACCTCTACAGCGCATGTAATTAATATATTATTCGCTCTTCTCTTAATTCTTCAATTATTGATAAAATTTCATTATCGTGCCCAGTATGACCGGCTTGCTTTGAACTCCATAATAAACGCAATCTAGCCACCAATTCTCTCGGCTTGTTCCAATAAACATATGTGGGTTTAGAGGTCATTATTTTTTTGTATTTAGGTATTTTTGAAAACCCTTTGCCCTTTACCTTTGCCGGAGAGAACAATGGTCTAATAATTTTTCTCAATTTATTTACATTTTTGTTACTTAGCCCTTTGGACTCGTCATACTCCTTAAAGGCCGCTCCGGTAAGTTGTAATATTTCCTTATATGTGTTCTTAGTCGCATTACTTACTTTCTTAGGGCTTCGATAAAATAGTAGCTCATATAATTCCGGATTGCCGCGGTAGTCAGCAACTCTTCTATCCCCATCCCAAAACGAGATTTTGCCATCAGAAAATTTTACTTCTAAATTCCCAACCATTGTTTTCATGTCATTGTCCATATATACGCCGTACCGAGTATCATAGTGTTTATTACCTCGCGATATTTCTTCTAAATGTTTATCAATATATTTTTTATCATCATCATCATCATCATCATCATCACCGTGGTCGGATATTGCATTTTCAAAACTTTCTTCATATTTTGTCGAGTCCGGTGATATTGACGCGAGTTCCCTTTTTATGCCAGATCTTTCTTTTTTAGTGTTAGCGGGGTTTTCTTCTTTAGTGTTAGAGGGGTTAGAGGTTGCGGCTTTTGAAATTGTTTTCAACGGTTTCGTCAGCGGTTCATACATTTTTTCTAGAGCTTGTAGAGTTTCAACGCGCCCACTTTTTAAGGCATTAAATTTCTGTCTAACCGAATCGGAGACAGCAGCCAGCTCCGATTTGACGTCGAAATGTTTTTTATTGCTATACATTTTAATCGCTGAAACCACCTACCGCCTTGGACGCTACTTGGAAAATAACACGTATTGCATTGTTTATGGGTATATGAAGCTATCGAATCCTTTCTTATATCTACCGGCGCTTATATCTTTATCTTTATCGACCACTAGAAATCCATGCTTTTCACCCCAGCATTCAGCACACATTTCCTGAAATTTTTTAAAAGGAACATCTGGAGCTACATGGTCTGAGTATATGTGATGAAGGTTTAAGTCATCTTGTTTAAACATAATAATTAGATTTGCATTGTCTCTAATCAATTGTTTCGGAATCTTCGAATACGTTTGAGCCAAATAAAAACAATCTATATTTCTGTGTCGCCCCATACTAAAATATGATCTAATAACATCTTGCTTTTCACAAATCACATCATCAAATATAAATATAGAATTCGGTTTGGCATCTACTGGTTGAATTATATCTTCATTATTGTTAAACGTAAAATAACCCAACCCTTTTATCGGCGTCAAAACTTCATGCAAGTATTCATACTTCTTCTGGTATAAAGATTTTGAATAAATATATACGTTTTCAAATCGTAGCCCATTTGGTTGAATGAGTAGTGATAACATCACATTTGTTTTACCGCAATTTGATGGTCCTATTAGAAGGCCGCGTATTGTATCAGGCAACAAAGGGCCGTGTCTGGGAACCTTATTTTCACTAACCCCATCACCAACTTTTTCATCTAAATTCTCTACACAAATACTATTTTGTACTTTGACTATGCGCATCGTTTGACTGTCTTTAGCTATATAAGCGATCACCTCATGTAACATTCATTTAAATGCCTAGCGTCAAACGAGTGCGATCTATCACTAAACGTTATTCAAAAAGAAAGTGTGGAAGAGGGTTTGTTAATTCCCTAATAAATAAATTACCATTTGAACTGCACATACCGGGGTACCAATATTGTGGGCCAGGTACGCGCTTACAAAAACGTTTAGCACGTAACGACCCCGGAATAAATGAATTAGATAAAGCCTGTAAATTACATGATATTGCTTACTCTAAAAGTGCAAACGATTTGAAAGCTAGACATATTGCTGATAAGGGCCTTCAAGAATTAGCTTGGACTCGGTTTAAAGCTAGCGACGCGTCAGTTGGTGAAAAAGCAGCTGCCTGGACTATCACAAATATTATGAAAACAAAGCGAAGTTTTGGTATGGGCCATAAATTACGGTCTAGAAAGCGGCGTCGCGGAACAAAAAGCAAAAAACGAATTGCTTTCGGTAGAGGAATTGTCAGTAAGATTAAAGGGGTATTAAAGACATATGGCGGACAGAAAATGGGGAAAAAAACACTCAGGAAGATGGCTGCATCATCTCTCATGGCTGCCCGAAAATATGTTAAAGCAGCCGGGGGAAAGAGAAAAATTATTATTCCCCGTATTATACCGATACCAAAAACAGGTGGATTTTTACCATTAATACCTATTTTTGCTGGATTATCTGCATTGGGGAGCTTGGCAGGAGCGGCGTCCGGAATCGTCAAAGCAGTGAACATCGCTAAAACAAATAGTCAACAATTAACAGAAGCTAATCGACACAATAGAACCATGGAAGCCATCTCTCTAGGAAAAAACGGTAAAGGATTATACTTAAAGCCCTATCGAAAGGGGTTGGGCCTTTACATGAAACCATATCGGCCAAAAAACTCGTAAGTTCACTACCTCGAAGACCTCTCAGTAATTTAGACATACAATCTTTTGCCAAAAGATTCAAAATTCCCTACTTTCGAGGTGTGTATATGAGAGATAGTTTACCAAACTGCGGGCCACTAAGAAACGAATCAGCCATTGTCAATTTGGATAGTAGTAGTGGGCCAGGAACACATTGGGTCGCTTACAAGAAAAGAGATGCGTCATTAATATATTTCGATAGTTATGGTGATTTACCCCCACCTTCAGATTTAATTAGTTATCTGTATAAAGGGCGTTGGTCGGTATCTGAAGTTCACTATAATTATAAACGCTACCAGAAGTTTGATACTGTCCTATGTGGACATTTGTGTTTGCAATTTCTTCTCTCTGAAGAATGAATACCCACGATGAAGAACAACCTAAGGATTTTTCTAAAAATGAATCTATTGACGTAAATGATGGTCCGACGGTATTTTTGAAACGCGGGTCAATTGACGTAAGCGATGATCCAACACCAAAACACGTAATTTGTTGTTTTTGTAAAATTCGAGAACTGAAAATTGCCACTAAAAAGCGAGTTTATAATTTATGTAATCGAAAATAGATTTCGAAGTCAGTGTGACATACTTCTTAGCCATGTCAAGAACATTTCATTTGTCGTCCATAGCGTCAAGCATTCTCAGCAATGATTTTTTTCCGCCCATCGAATTGGATGTTAATAAACAGTATGGTCTTGGATTAATAGCATTTTATGCCTACCATTCTATCAAAAATATCACCTCAAAAAATAATATCATCTGTTTAGAGGTGGTAGACCCAGAAAAGTTTTGGGCAGATGTGGTGCAGCGAGAGAAGAGTTGGGCCGAGGAAGGCAGTGCACCGAAAAAAATTAATGTACGTGTGGCACCCGGCGCTTATGAGATTGACGAAATTAATAAGTTCGTCCAAAAAGCTATATATGACTTTCTATATCCGGATACCAAAACTATTTTAAATCAAGGAGAACTTGATGATATGTTTAAATTGTCGGCGAACAACAACACTCTAAAATGTGAAATTTCATCTAAATTTATAATCAACTTTGATTGTGACAACAGTATAGCTAGCCTCTTAGGATTCGGTAATTCGAAGTGCCCGCCAAGGCCTCAAGCTTATGTCTCTACAAGGCCGATCAATATTATGAACCTCCATCTTGTTCAATTGGATTGTAATATTATTTCTGGTTCCTATATAAATGGGAAAGAAGCCCACACCCTTTTTTCATTTGACATAGACGTTGAGCCAGGATACAAACTGACGAAGGAACCTCATAACATTATTTATCTACCAGTCATACCTACCGGTCGGCAATACCTAGACAACATTACTATCCGAGTTGTAGACGATAACGGCGAGTTGATTGACTTTGGAGAGGAAACTATCAATATCACACTCGAATTAAAAGAGATAAACTAATATGGGATTCTGCTTCAAACCACGATATTCAACTAGCGCCCATTTAAATAATCATATAAATAGAATCGAAGGGAAAAACATGAACATTCGTCGAGTAACTGTAAAGCGAAGAAGACTTCTGTTGTCTAATAAAGATTATAAATTTCTTCAATCTATTGGATTCCATATAAGATATTAAATAATGGCTGTTTATGTAAGAAATGAGATGTTGGACGTATTTGAAAAGCCGATCGTCGATAACTCAATCAAAAGATGCGATGGATATATCCACCCGCCTACGGGATCGCCAAATTACAAACATTCTGATACAATCACCTTTACGATCAATAATATGGACCTGAATCTCTTAATTTGCGATAGTTACATCAATATAGTCGGAACATTTAAGCCAAAAGAGGTTAATAAAAAGTGCTATTTGGCCAACAATGCTCTTCCTGGCCTATTTGAAGAAATTAGATATGAAATGGGTGGACAAAAGATTGCTGAATGTCGAAAACCCATTATAACGACAGCAATAAAAAATATGGTGTCATATGGTGAAAAACATGCGAAATTATTAGAAACATCCGGTTGGGGCCTCAGCGAAGAGAATCAAGTTTTGGTTGATTCAACGAGTAATACATTTACAGGTAGAATCTTATTAAAACATCTATTTGGTTTTGCCGAATCTTACAAAAAAGGGATAATAGGTGTTAAGCATGAGATGACTGTAATAATTGCTCGAGCATTCGAAAATTGCTATATAGGAGAAGTCGATGCGGACATAACTATCACTAAAATGGATTGGATAGTCAAACATATTACTCCCGAAAATGATGCGGATGTTCTCATGTATAAAAAAATTAATGACAAACATTTGCAATCCATTAAAATACCACACCATAAATGGGATCTTTATGAATTACCTACTCTAAGGCAAACTTCTCACGACATATGGGCGATTAAAACCACTACATCCATGGAACGGCCTAGATATGTAATTATTGGATTTCAAAATACTTCTTTTACTGAGAACAGAAAAGAAGATGTGACGGCGTTTACGGCTGCTGATATAACTAATATCAGATTATATCTAAATTCTGAAGTTTACCCGTTAGAGCGTTGGAATCTAGATGTCGGGAAAAAGTTGGATACTCCCGCTTATTATGCTTATGAAGATTTTCAGCGAAGTTACTACAAAAAGGAAAATCCTGAACCGATGTTAGGCCTGAATGGCTTTAGAGCGAACCCCCTATTCGTAATTGATTGCAGTATGTATCCAAAACCAATCAAATCTTCAACTGTGGATGTCAAGGTTGAATTCGAAACACGTAAAATGCAGTTTCCCGCCAACACTAAAGCGTATGCGCTTATTATTCATGAAGCTCTTATAAGTTATAATGCACTAGATGGCACTGTACACACCGAATATATGCCATTGTAATTCATATACTCTAATTTACTGTATCCAAACTTATACCTGTGTTCACTTTTAACAAAAATAAAAAGATGTAACCTTTTTTAAATAAAAAACATTTAAACTATGTATATTGTTTTATTTATATTTTAATCACAGATAGATAGATAGATAGATATATTATATAAGTAATCGCTAATCCATTTCGTCATCTGCCTCATCATCAGCCTCATCGTCTGCATCTTCATCTAAACCATGTTTACTCCTTATTTGCGGGGTGATGTATGGTAAGGCCTCGTTCAAAAAGCGTTTCAAACTTAGGGTAACCATCTTCTCACAGAATGTATCCAAGTCCAGCTCACATGCATTATATTCGCAGCAAAGACTGCTGCCTTTACAGTATTTCTCATAACAATCGTTTTGATAGGCTACAGCTTCTGGAAACAGCCATACCTCAGCGTCGTAATTGATGGAGTGTAATGCATCCATCGCCAGTGCGTCCAGTTCCTTTCCAAGTCTGCTTATTGCTGATTCTATGTCGATGGCTTTAGGCCAGTGCTCTTCGGAATACATCATCCACATATCGAAATAATCTGAAACAATATTTGACCGTTATTAAATGAACAAATATGGGCCAAGTTATACTTACAATAAAATTGTAGAAATTCTTAATGAAATATTGTGTTTATTAGATATCTATATGTGATTAAAAGTAAAAAAATATTTACAGTGACTCTACCATGGATTTAACTAATTGATTGCTGGCCAACTAGATCGATTCTTATATGAGACCTAGTAGTTGAGTTGTAACACGGCTTTTCCCCTAAATAGACCATGGCATATTGACCAGTAGAATCATTTATCATAGCAATGACTTCGGATGGCATTATTTCAAAAATGCGCCTCGGTAACCAACACTGGAAAAGCTCCAGCGAATGTCGATCAATTAAATGAATAAGTAAACATTTACCATACCTGGTATCTTTGACCATTATCGTTTTAATAATATAAAGTTGACCTATAACCAATGACTTTAGTTCTCTTTGGTCCAATATTGTGGGCCAGTCTCCAAGTAATTTATTAACCGCATCAATTTGCGTTTGAGCCATAGTAGAATACAAATAAATATTTTTTTACCTGAATAATACACACACAATACTACACTTGGTAACTATTTGGAACTTGTAGACCTTTTAAATTTCACGATTTTAAACTGATTTTATTTGGATGCGGATCCTAGTATATATCCTCTAGAAAATGCCCCCACTTTTTCTCAGCCCTACCCCGATATTTCGGTTAAGCGCGACCGTCTCTAACGCAGGCTAAGCACTCTAGGCACGACGGTCGAGAGTTAAGGACGTGCTGCCAACAGTAATCACTAGGAGGCACTTAGATAACATTCATTACACTACATTGCATACAGTAATTACTACCTAAGGTGTACTTACACTTTAATATGTATGGAGTAATGAGATGTATACCCTGTGGGTAATTGGGAGGTACTTATTATGCAATTACAATCATTACAGTATGGCGTGTACATGGTAATTGGGAGGTACTTACTGTGCAATTGCACTTATTACAGTACATGATGTAATTGGGTGGTACTTACTGTGCAATTGCACTTATTACAGTACATGATGTAATTGGGAGGTACTTGCTAATTGCGCGAAGGGTGGGGGGTACTTAGGATAATTACTAATTACCCAATTACCTCTCTCTGTACCTCTTTCTCATTTCCAGAACCGGCCAATTACATCTACTCAGACTCTGCAGAATGGCTGCAAATAAGAAAGAAAATTTTAACTGCATCCACATTTGGCCAAGTTTGTAAAATGCGTCAAACAACAGGCTGTAATTCAATAGTTCAAAATATATTGTATAAAAATATTTGTACAAAAGCGACTGCTTGGGGCAAAAATAACGAAGATAGAGCGAAAGGGGTCTTTGAAAGAAAATATCCCAATTTAAAGATTTTAGACTGCGGAATTTTTATCAATAGTCAGTGGCCATTTTTAGGAGCTTCTCCAGACGCAATTATATCCAATGATAGTCTTTTAGAAATTAAGTGCCCCTACTCAGCGAGAAATACAACAATTAAAGAAGCAGTAGAAAGTCGGTTAATTGTGTATTTAAAAAGTTCAGGAGATGGATTTGAACTTAACAAAAATCATAATTATTTTTATCAAGTTCAAGGGCAACTCAATATCTGGGAAAAAACGACCTGTTACTTTGTAGTATGGACGTTACACGATTTTGTGTGCCTGAAAGTACATAAAGATGAATCTTTTTTTAAAAATATAATGTTAAAAAAATTAGAAATGTTTTATTACAATTGCCTACTACCAGAAATTATTGATCCAAGACACCCCCGAAGTATGAAAATCAGAGATCCTCAGTACATATTAGATGCCCAGGAAAAATGCGCAGAAAGGAAAAACAGTCAAGAAGGAAAGAGAAAAATCCAAACCAGTAAACCAGATCACAAAATTAAGAAGCAGAAAGTCCTTGAAAATCCTAAAACACAACAGCTTCCAGACGACTTATCCCATTAAAAAGTGTGATACATAATATGAAAGTACCTGTGGTGGTTAATATAGTAATGTTTAAACAAAAACTGGTTTTTGAAAATTATGTATTCTAAATTATTCATAGTGGGATTTTTCTTATTTTCTTCTTCATTTTTTGAAAATGAACTTAAATTTACATTTTTAGAAATGTAAGTCTTGCTATACCTTTGAAATTTGTATTATATATAGAATTAATAGTTAGTACTATACTATACTTTGTATGAGATCAGTGTTAATATTTGCTAGAGTAATTTTTTATTTGTGTACTTATTAACAATATTGTAAAATGTTTCTCTGGCAAAAATGTAATCGACATGTACAATATTTATACATACTGCTGTATAGGTATTTTAATTGTTAATAAAATTCTCCGAATATTTTTATCCATTTAATTGAAAACTATATTTTTGCAACATTTTTTATCATAGTACGTAATAATTACATGTTAATCTACATGTCTAGTGTTATACTGTTCAAAATTATTTAATACAACTGAAACTGAAGATCCTGTTGACTCTACATTTTTCTATAATTTGTTTTAATTTTGTTTTGTTTGTTAAAAGTTTGATTTAATAATATAATAAAATTATGCCACAATTACCTAGCTATTATTTTTCTAAAGTACTAGAATTTTTTGGAAGAAAATTAATGACTTACGATTTATCTTCGCTCCAGTGCAAATAACTAACGAAAATTTTGATATAAAATATCACTGCGAGAGTGTTTGTGCAACAAGAGGAGCGTCGATCACAATGGAAAAAACCGCTATCAATTCAACGGCCGAGGCATTCGCCCCGACGTTTAAAAGCCGCTACAGGTTTTATTATTAAAAATAGACCACGTATTAATTGAGACAAAATGCAGCTCATTAAATTCCACAGTTTTGAAAAAAAAAAACATTTAAATAGCTCTTTGCATAAGAAAGTTATGGCAAGGTGAGTTAATTTTTGTTTGTCAATTTGTTATCTTTTTTTAAATTATACTGTTTTTTCATATAGTTTACAACATTTTTGCAAAAAACAAATACACCAAAAAAAAGTAAATTGAATAAGGAATAAAACAAAAAAGTTGTTTTTTTAACTATTTTAGCAAAAAAGTTAAAAAGTTAAGTGTTCAAAGTTAACAAAAAAAAGTTTTTTTTCTGTTTTTTTGCCTATATCTTTTGTTTTGTCCAATAAAGATGCTCATCAATTTCCATTTTCAATGTAATAAAACATATTTTTTCAAATAGTAAAGGTCAAATTTGGTTATACCTCAGTTTTTTTATGCATCCTAGACCGGGCTTTCCGTCCTACTATAGAAACGTTAAAATTATATTTGCAATCGCGCGAAGTACATTTTGGGCTGGATGCTTTTTACACCTTTCCGAATAAAGGAGCCACGCCTCCGAGACTGGTTTTAGAATTTCAGGTTATGTCAGCATCGGCAAAGTGTTTCTCGGTAGCGGACTCTTAAGGCAAAATGCTGCATTTATAAGTTATGTCAATTTAGCAGTAGCCTTTCGTGGTAGTTTCTTTAATATTTCTCCAGTAATAAGGTCATATCCTAGGGCTTTCTGTGAGTTGACGTTTGTCTGAATTTCTTTCGTAACTTCATTGGGAGTAACTAGCTTAATTTCAAGTTGTTCCATATTATGGATGGTCTCATTAGGAGTGTCTTGATTTTCATCTAATTGGAACGTCTTTCGTAGGTGGTCAGCGAAAATATCAGCTTTTTGTTGATTGTCTCTTGCCCATTTGTTATCTGCTATTCTGATAGGAGGACAGTGTTTACACGAATTTTTCATCTTTTTAGTTGCCTTACAGAGTGAATAATCAGTTTCTTTATCATCTGTTAGCCCTACTAGGTATCTGTTGATGGATTCTTCTTTGTGATTTAAAATTTATCTTCTCAGTCTTTGTGTAGCCCTATTTAATATATTTTTATCTTCTGGTGATCTTGTCATCTGCCATTTCTTTCTAAGTTTTCTTTTTTCTGCTACTTGTTCTCTTATCTCGACAGGATAGTTTTTTCCAGCTGTTAATCTTCTTATTTTTGGTGTGTTTCTTCATGCAGCTTGCTGGATTTCAACTATAAACCTTTCCACTTCTTCATCTAGCTGATTTTTCGTTTTTAGTGTTATGGTCAGTTGAATAGTATTTGTTAAGTCCTCTTGAAAACCTTCCCAATTAGTTTTCTGATTTGCTAGGGTCGGTTTGACTTCTCTTTAAATAACATTATCACTTAGAGTAAGGATAACTGCAGAATGGTTTGAATTCATATCAAAGTTTTATTCTACTTGTGTATAGTTTGGTGTAATTTTCCTCAGAATAAAGAAATCCAAAAGGTCTGGAATCTTATTTGGGTCGGTGGGCCAATAGGTGGGTTTTTCAGAAGATTGGTATGTACAACCAAGTTATTATAAATGATTTCATAGCCATCAATCTGAAAAAATGAGATTTCTTTTATTATCCAGGTTTTACTAAGAATAATAAAATCAAATTTAAAATCAATTTCAGATTTTTTTACTCTTTATGAGTCATATTTATGTTAAATAGTTCATGTTTCTGTAACACATTATATAGCACTTTGTAACGTGATATCTAGTTATTCTATCTACTTGTATATGTGTTTGAGCTTAATTTATAGGGCGTGGGCTAGGTTTTTAAATAACTCGAATAATAAAAAGAAGTTGGGCACCACTATATTTAAAGCTTACTACACTTGACTATATATAAGTAATAAAAATATAGAGGATCACTAACCACTAACAAATAATACTTAAACCATGCTTTAGGTAAGGTAGTTATCAAATTCTAATTCACATAAGTTGTACTAAATTCAAATTTAAAACGATTTATTGAGTATGTACTTATTTTTTGGTAAGTTGGGTAATATATGGAATGTAAATCTAGGTTCTATCATGGTATTTAGTCAGGCAACTTCCACAAGGGATTCGGGATCCTTATTCGTAATTCTGCATAATTCTGCACCGGGAATGATCTTCAAGATATATGGTATTCAAACTCAAACGACTTGGGATAAAATGTGAGAATGATCTTCAGTATTCGAACTTGAACTCGAACTCGAACCGTCTCGAGAGAGCCATCGGCTAAAATCGGTTTAAAATGTTATGATGGGAGAATGAAAATTTCAAAAGGATTAGGTTAAAATGCTTTAACTATTAAATGAATAATTTTACAGAGAATAAAATTAATATGAAAAGAAAAAATCTTATTTATTATATTTAAGTATAGTAAAGCATAATATCTTATTCCAAAAAAATATTATATAATTTTATATAATACTAACATATGTGTCATTCATCGATGTAGAGGCTATGTATAACAAAAACGTGTGAAAAATTCCGCTCGCTGTAAAACGCCCGTTTTAAAAACGTACACGCTTTTAAAACGAATGCCGAAAAGGACGAATAGCTCGCATCTTGCTAAAGCATATACGTTTTTTAGAAAACGATAGCCAAGTATAGGGCCCCTGGACTAATTTAATATTTTTATATTTAGGCATTTTATAAGGCCCCTTAAATATAAGGCGCTAGGCTAGCGCCTAGTGCGCCTAGTGGTTAAACCGGCCCTAATCATATGATAGACAGAAACCGAACAATAGTAAATCCAAAAAATGTTCCAATATTAAAGATAGCTTAAATTTTA
The DNA here is from genome assembly GCA_927349885.1 of Psylliodes chrysocephalus. Taxonomy (NCBI): domain Eukaryota; kingdom Metazoa; phylum Arthropoda; class Insecta; order Coleoptera; family Chrysomelidae; genus Psylliodes; species Psylliodes chrysocephalus. The sequence goes on from OV651817.1 coordinate 41,282,536, forward strand.
ATCAAAACCCTTTTAACCGTTCTATTCTGTCAAGAACTTAAAACCGTTTAAAACAGCCTTAATAAATGAAATCATTCAAACTAAATCTCCCCGGCTACATTTCAAATGTAACACAATACCTCAGTAAACTTGTTATATAACCTCGATGGCTATCTGCTTGCTAAATATTCGAAAAATTTTATTCCGAATAAACTACAAAGTGCTTGTGCCGTTAGTAATTTTAATTGAAAAACCGTGTCGCTCTCTGATGTATTCGAAAGCCCTAAAATCACAATTTGATATACCTACTTAAAAAGTACCTCATAAATTTGTAATCATTGAAATGTCAAAACTTTTCGTTGGGTTTTAAACTGGAATTAATTTTAAATTAATCAATTTGCACAAAAATTCAAGCGGTACTCGTTGGATTTTTTTGTAATTGACCTGTTGATAACATTGGAGAAAAAAGTAGGTATTAGTTTTTTTTTAAATAACTTTTGGTTTTGGAAACTGTCGTTTTTTTTTTTAAATTGGATGTAATTAAAGGAACTTATTTTTTATGACTATTATTCTATAAAATTTATTTAAAACTTTATTTAAATTATATGTCATTTTAATATAATACAGTGGTATTAGATAAGTATTTTTAATATAATTTCATATGATTTGGGTAATAAAAGTTTTGGTAGCTTTAAAAATAAAAGAAGGACCTTAAAAACAGGAAATAGTGATTGGAAAAATCATTTTCTTAATTTAATATTACTGAAACATTTACATGTCTATAAAGAAATATAAAGTTAATGATGATGATCTGAACGAATAAGTCCACATTGTCTGTTCACATTGTATTGTTAGTGTCATATGCATGTATTATTTTGCATTATGTATTTTTTTTTAATATATTATTACCCTGCACCCTGCAATAGCCTTCAACTGTTATAGGAAACATAACTAAAAAAAGAAGTGCAATGTCCCCTATTACCATACAGTGTGCTGCGGTCGTCATAGGTAAAAGTACGGATAAAAGAAGAGGAAAGAGAATAGTCTATAAATGTCTAGAAATATCATTTTGGGCCAGAGATCAAGGACATATAGATAGAAAACACAACAACCGCAGCAACGATGGCGTCATCTATGTGTCTCAGATATTAACTAAAGATACACACGTCGTTTGTATACAGATAGTAGACGTGGAGCAGTGGATGGTTTGCAAAATAAATGTCAATTAGTTGTACCGTTGTATGTAGGATAATGCTACAGTAAAAAGTGCCGGATGCAATCTCGGGCGCCATCTAGTGACGATTTAATGAAGTAGTCAATTTTTAATGCTACGTCTTCTTTTCAAAGAGGCACGGCCTCTACTATATATCACCTACCTATAAAAGTTAAAAATATATCTTTATTTATTTAAAAATAACAATTCATGATAAAAAACATGAAAACTTAAACATAATAATGAAAATTTATTTCAATTGACAAAACCGTACACATACAATTTTTGGATTAAGGTGATAAAAAGTGGTTAAGGACTTTGGTCAATATTTTGGTTATGTGCGGTTATGTCAATATATATATAAACAATAACAATATCCAATGTTTTAAATAAATTGAAAAGTTCTAATTTGAAGACAAAAAAGGAATAAGCTTCTGAAAATGTTGCATGTAAGTACCTCTAATTGGACGCAATAAGTATCTTTTATGAATTACTATGGCTAGACTAAGAGGGAAAGCCCACTCATGCGACACGTCGCGCGCGACTGATCGCGACGCATCGCGCGCGGCAATACTTTAGATGTTTTTAAATGACTCAAATCCAATTAACGCGGTTCTGTCGCGTGGTCGCACGCGGCCGAAAATTAGAAATGACGAGCCCGCGATTTTCCTGCCGCACGCGGCCAGCGTTATCATGGATTCTATGGAGCATCACTCATATAAACGTCAAGTCGCGTGCGAAACGGCAGTTGAGAGTTGGAGTTTCCTGTTAACTTTTCGATAGTTCCAGTGAAAAAATGTCCGACAGTTGTATTGATATAGATGAACTTATATCCGATATTCAAGACAGACCTCAAATATCGAACAGTTAATTAAAATAAAATAGCGAAAAAATATTTGTTCGGGAATCTGCGCTAGCAGTTCGTCAAATGACACTACTCTCATTCTGAAATATTTGAAGAACTTATCTTCATGTTGACGTAAATCCTTATGTAGTAAATTAAATGCGCCTTTTACATAAGTGTCTATAAACAATGGATGAACCCAGTACCTACGTCGCGCGCCGTTTCAATTTTTTCCGCCGACGAACAGAATAAAACAACACCGTTACTACTTCTTTCACCTCTATTTTGATACTAAACGTCTGTATCGCTGCTTGTCGTCTGTTAAAAATCGCACCTAAAAAATCGCACGCGGCAGGTCGCGCGCGACATGTCGCGTGAGTGGGCTTTCCCTCTAAGTGTTGAAAAAGTTTATAAATATAAGAAAAACTGGTCTTTCGACTGGCTCTAAGTGTTGAAATAAATCACCTTGAAAGGAAGTTTTCAATGACTCTGCTCTTTGTTTAGGAACAGCTCTAGATGAAATCGATAGACTTACAAGTGGTATATTTGTGGCAGACATATTCAGTTAGTCTTTATATTTCATTATGCAATGCTACAACGTTAAAATTTATTTTCAAAATCAGTGCTCTATTTAGTTCAGAATTCCACTAACGACACAATAATTATAAACCTAACCTTGAGTATAAAATAAAATCTTATGAAAAACATTTTTTTTAAATTTATTACTATTTTTTTATTGTTTATATAAGTTAGCTCAGGAAATCTGTTTAAATAAATAAATTATTTGCATTTTTTTATTTTGAATGGCTGACTATCTCAAAAACTAAAACCAATCAAGCACATTTTGCTTTTTCAGAAGAAAAATGACGCAAGTGAAAATTAATGATTCCACAGAAATAGCAAATTAAAATAGTATATTAAAGTATAAGTGGATATAACGGTCTTTAAAACACGCGCGATTTTTCGAGCACGGCCGCGCAGCCGGAGTGCTCGACCAGGTATCCACGAACACTTTACGCTATTTTTTTTTATTGGTATACTTTGAAATCCTAAATATTGGTATTATTTCTACAAAAAAAATGGAAATAAGAACTAATAACTAAAAATGGTTGAATTTGTGATGTAACATCAGTATACCTCGTTGTCATGAAAATGAGACAAACAAAAATTTATTTTCAATCTGTCACGTAAGATTAATTGTCGCAATAGTTGTTATTGTTTCAAATGAATTCAAATATTGAGTATTTAAATAATAAAGCAGAATCGCGCATAATACCACAAAAATCCGAAGCGGTTTATAAAAAAGAATACGATAAATTCAACACGTGGATGGAAGAGCAAATGGTTACACATATAGATGAACGAGTTGTTCTCGCTTATCTCCAGAAAATTTTGGAACAGTATAAAGTATCGACTATGTGGACTATCCATTCAAAATTACAAAGTATGTTGAGGATAAACAAAGGGATCAATATAAAATCGTTCGTCAAAGTGCATGCATTCATGAAGGCAATTAGCAAAAATGAGGTAGTCAAGAAGGCATAGGTATTCGAGGAAGACGATTTGCGGAAGTTTTTTAGAGATGCACCGGACATTACGTATTTATTTTTGAAGGTGGTTGCTATTTGTGGCATCTTTGGCTCTTGTAGAAGATGTGAATTGTGCGGTTTACGCTTAGCTGATAAATAAATTTTTTGAAAAATTTTTCAGAAAAAATTTTATTTGACATTACAAGGCACTCCTGTCAGATCAATATTTAAAAAGTTGGCATTTAGACATCATGTTTCTCGGGTTGTTGATGTTGCCATGGTAACTTTAAAACGCGCGTTTTTTAAAGTTCGTTTTAAACACGCTGAGGCGTACTTTAAATAAGTAAAATAGGGTACCGATAAAACAAATGTAATATGAAACTTAGAACTAAGACGTTAAGGAAAAGTTTGCAAATAATCGATGGGATTTCGAAATGGCAAATTTATTTTAGTTTTAGGTAGAACTACTCTATTTTATTCGTTTTAAAACAATTGAAGATTTATAGGCCTTAAAATTAAAACATGGACTTGCGTCATTGTTCTTCCGGAGAAGCGATTTGCAATCGGTAAAACGATCACCGAAAAACGCTTTTAAACCTCCGTCCACAAAATCACTGTTGGCTTCGGTACTTTTTAAAAAAATTATTTGTATAAAGTAAACTCAACATTATTTATACTTTTGTGCACAGAATGTTCCTGTGGGTTTACTTTAATAACTTATGTACTACTAATATATTTTATAATTTAATTAATTAGAAACTATTTCAAAATTTTGTTATTTAAGCGCTTACTGTCTTGGCTTGGGTATTGACCATGAATATCTGGGGACATAAGGGCTACGGGCTACGTGCACTATTTAAATTTTTAGATTTCTTTTTTATAATAAAACAAGACTCAATCATAAGTTAGTCAGACTCTTAAATTAAATTAAATTAAACTCTTCAAATCTGGGAGTTTCAGTAAATAACCTATGTGTCTCAAGCCATTTTATGTGTTAATATTTTGTTTATTATATTTTAAAATGTTGTTATTTAAGCACTTAGCGTCTAGGTCTCGTTATTGACCATAAATACTTCGGGAACTCAGGGCTACGGTCAACATTTAACTTTTTTAGTTTTTTTTTTTTATTATTGATATAAATAACAAGACTTAATCATAATTTAAGCAGACTCATAAGACCGATAAAGAGCAGAGATTAGATTAATTAAATAAACCTCTTCCAATCTGGGAGTTTCACTAAATACCACAAGTCTCTTGTGTGTTATTAATATTTTTTTTTTGTTTATTACAATTTCTTTTTATTTTGTTTTATGATTTACATTTAATTATAAAATTTAATAGTTTATTTTTCTTATTAATAATTTGGACTTAACTAAAAGTTAAGTAGGTAACTTCTTCTAATTTGGAGAGTGTTGAATGGTTACTGTGTTTCAACAATAAACGTTGATATTTAGATATAGGTGATTTTCTTTTTATATATAAATTTTTTATTTCACTGTTATGTAAAGCTAGAAATTCAGATCTCAATTTTTTTTCATACCATCTTGCGCAAGTGCCCCTTGCCTGGTACCAAGATAACGACCAACCGTGCCACCTGTTGCCAAATTTTCTTTTTGGTCATGCATATGACATATACTTTATTTAATTTCTTGCCGTATTTATCTGTTTCATCAATAGCCATTAGGTATATAATCTGTATATTTATAATTTATTGGGTAATTTGGTAATTTTTTTCATAAAGAAACATAAGTTGAGGTTTATCTTTTATTTCTTTTCTCATTTACTGGATTTGTGGGGAAATAGAAGCATAGTTTGGCCACTATATAGACCCAGTTGGCGCCTATCATTTGTCTACTATTTCCAAAAATGTTTTATAGCTATCCATCCCCTAGCTGCCATCTATGCGCCTCAATGGCCCGAAGGTTGACAACGGAAGAATCAAAACTTGTGTAACCGACTAGACATGATTTTATTGTTAAAGTTTTTTTTTTTAATTTTTAAAGTTTAATTTTAGGCCATTCCCTTCTGGAACTTGCTTGTAACTTTTGGTAGGTTACAAAGTTAATTTTGACTTAGATAATAAAACAAAAACATGTGACTACGTACAAATAACTTAATAATCATTTGTTTGGAAATTTAAAATAAACGTACTCGTATATATTGTTATTCATCACCCTTCAGTGTATTGCAGTCGTCATAAGTAAAGGTAAGAGTAAAAGAATAAGAAGTATATTTGAGAAATGTCTAGAAATATCATTTTACGTTAAGAAACATCTGGACGTTTCGGGAAGGTTCTATAAATTTAAATCGAGCTATATAAGTCGGTGATCCTGACGTCATACGGGTGTTAACTCCTTCAGAGTCACACTACTCCTACTTTATTCGCGAAGGCTTCGGCATAATCGGCCGAAAATACCCCTGCGAACTCTCCAACCAAAACCCCTTCCTCCCATCCTTTAATATTGCACCCAGTGCATTGGCCTTGGGCATTCGGCCTCAGAATGATCTAAAAAAACCCGCCTGTCGAAACGACGGGCTGCACCACAGGCCAGCCGACTGTAAAAAATCCAAGTTCCCAAAATGCCCAAATTGTCGCAGCAACCACCCCGCCTATTCTATAACCTGCCCAGAACGGCAAAAGCTTCTACAGCAACCCAAACAGGTAGCACCTGTCTCCCTCCCAACACCCACCCCCCCCCCCCCTCCCTTGAGCTGACATCAAAATATCCATACAAATCTTCTCGGCTTTACTGATGAACTTCCTACCAAATAGTCGAGAAATTCTGACCAAACTATTAGCATCGCTAATCCCGGCCATCTTCAGCCATTCATGCACCATCACTGGTCATGGAAACTTAGTAATTTTTACGTACTCTTCAATAAATTCTGACCTTTAATGGATTGTCTAATCTGCACAATAAACTGCAATGGCCTCACTTGGAAGAGGCCTTTTCAAAAACCTTTTAAACACAGAAAATTTTCAAATATTATCCTCAACAGATACCTAATCTAAACTTACACCCAGCTTCACTACGTATCAAACAGTTCACTTAAATAAATCCTAAAACTCTTTTGGGAATGCTCTTTTAATTAAAGATTCAATTCCTTTTAACCCACAAATATTTTCTGCTCATCTAGAAGAAATAGACATAATTGCAATAGACTTCCCGGTAGACAATCCATTTATCATCATTTCATACTACAACCGCCCAGGCCGAATCATCTCCACATCTCTAATAGAATACCTATCATCACTCCCCCACGCCGTTTTGCTTGGAGATCAGAACTCCAGTTATACCAAACGGTATCCGCCTAACTAATCTGCTGATAGGCTTCCCCATATTCAGAGCCTCAAACCGACTTCTGACCTTTGTATTTCACCAAGGATTATCTATCATAGACCACATCTTCTTGACAGATTCCGGTACAGGACTGGTTGCTGATAGATGCTTCGTCGGAGAGACAATCACCTCCGATCGTCTTTCTATGATGTTATATACATCTCTCCTTGCACTTATCCTACCAAGAGCTACAATACATACCTTCCGAAATCTCAAAAAAGCAGATTGGCCACTATTTCAGAGAACTATCTCTGCAAACATTCAGGAGTAACGCCCGCTCAATTCCACGCAAGACATCGACACAATGGTTGACGAAGTCCAAACCACAATCAACCTCGCCGTCGAAACATCCACCCCAATCACTTTCATAAACACAGCACAAAAAGTCTTTCCCCAATTCATCCTATCTTTCATCTCCCAAACACGACGATTGTATAGACAATATATCCGTATCCACGACTTAGTCATCAAAACTGAATGGAACCGCCTTAACGCCCTGATCAGGCTCCAAACCAACTTACACAAACAGCAACCACTTCTAATTTGTATTATAGAGACGGTTCCAAGTTTTGGGACAAATTTCGAATCATCACGGGTCAAAAAACCAAATCACACTCCCACCTTCAAATCGACGGACAAATCCACTTAAACTCTGACGAAAAAACCTTAGCCCACAAAACTCACCTTGAAGCCAACTTCAGAACTCCCGAAAAGCCCCACTTAGACAATTCAAATACGAGACCGAACAATACGTCCTTCAGACCTTCCCATTCACCCTCCAAGACATCCAATAAGCTTGCCAAGCAGGCAAAAACACGGCCTTCGGGCCGGATTCCATTCACAGAAGAACGCTGACGCATCTTCCTAAAACGATCTTTCCCATCCTCACCTTTATTCTAAACTCCTGCCTCTCCTTATCCTATTTGCCTGGAAATCCGCACACCACTTTCATCCCCAAACCAGGCAAAGACCTCAAATCCATAAATTCATACAGACCCATCTCTCTCATATCAGTCCTAGGGAAACTCCTCGAGCTTCTGCTCAAGGAAAGAATCTGGGAATTTTGTGAAGAAAGAAACATCATCCCTCAATTGCAACATGGTTTCAGACTCCACCACTCCACACAGGACCCAATCTCCTCTCTTCACACTACTGCGGTCACTGCAGTAAACTCTTAACAAATCTCTTCAGCCGTTCTCTTAGATGTTCAAAAAGCCTTCGATCAAGTCTGGCATGCCGGACTAGTCAAGAAACTTATGAACAAAGTTTTACGATTACCTTCATATTATCCAGAAATAAATGCCACAGTAAAAAATTGGGTGAGTCAACAAAACACAACATTCAAGTTGAATAATGTTGAAAAGTTGGCAAGAGAAAAATTCCGAAGCATAACGCCGGAGGAATGGACAAATGTGGTGGACCATTTTGCGAAATATGAGGATGTATATATTTAAAGAGAACACCTTATGGATGAATTTACAGATTCCCTCATATTTAGTGTAAACACGGGGTGATCCGATGAGTGGGAATCCAATATTTCCGACTTGGAAGATGTTTAAAATTATACAAATTAAATTAAAATATATTATTTATTTAAACTTTTACTTGTTTTATTAATTTAAAGTTTATTAGCAATTTAACTAACGAATAGTTAAAATTTAACATTAACTTATTAATATGTTTGATTTAAAATATTTTATTGATGTACATACGTCACTGCTAAAATATCAGGTACCCTTACCGCAGCAGATTTTAGCCAGCGCCATCAACTAAAGCTCCACAAAGTTATGACTTACTGCGCGAACTGTGGCATAGCTATGACGAAATGTGCTCTTCATAAAAAAATCGAGTTCTACTTAGAAACATATGGTACCTGCTCCTTTATAAATTAGCTGTGCCGCCCATATTAGATGCAAGGCCCATATTCGGACCAGTTCTTTTAATGGTTAAATTAGGCAAATTATACAAATATATAATAAACAAAATCAGTTCCAGAGTTGATATTTTAACATATTGTGGTCGATTTTAAAGGTACGACTTGACTGATTTTAAAGCATCCTATAACTATTTACAGCGAATGCCTCTTACAAATATACTGATTTCTCCATCTGAAAACTTAACTGGCTAGTCGACAACAGTTTTTCCAAAAATGGAAATAATTAAAGTCTTACTTTTACAATTCTTTCAAAAATGTTTGTCAAATTATAATTGATAGTTTGAAATTAGTCTATTATTACATTTTTTGTGAAGTGGTTTAATGATAGCAACCTACATAATGCAGATTTATTATTCTTAGAATTAGCATTAGATAACATTTTTTAACCTCTTATTATTTAAGCTTTGTTTTGCTTCACTTTTAGAAAGAATCAATTACCCAAGTAATTTATCGACATTTACTACTTTTCAGAGCTCTTTAAAGACGTGAAACTTTTCGTCGAGTCGAAATTCTGTTAAATTATAAGTAACTAGTTCCGACACGATGAAACAAGACGAAATCAAAAGTTTGTTAAGCTTCAGCGGCATCTCTTGTCGATTTTCGCTTTACCGAGTTTCATAAATGCGAGTATTAATACTTATTGCGAAGAAGTAAAAGAAATGATTAGGAGTAATTATTGGTTTGATTTAGTGAGTTGGAGTTTTCTTTAATAGATGGAACATTAAATTGATTGACCGGAAGTCTAAAGTTTTCTTGATAGCTTTGCCACTAGTACAAACTTTTTCACTTTATATTTTCTTAAGCTTGATTATATCACATGAATGATTTTCATAGTTCTGCGAAGTAAACTGTAACTATTGATAATAATTCTAATGGTATTCTTTGATATAAAATAAATGGAAACATCGTTTTATGAATAAACAGTACTTGCCCAGATAAGTAGAATACTATTAGTAAGTAGCTAAAATGAAAACAGATGTACATTTTTATACAATTGATACTATCGATATGATAAAGCCCGTAACATATACACAGAGGGCGCTTCTATCGCAGTAGTACAAAGATGATGTTGCTGGTTTCAATACTTTTCTGAGATGAGAATATTTGAACATCTTTTTTTGTTTTCATCAAACCCCATATATTCTCCATATTGGTATATTTAATTTTTTTTTAAATCTCGTTAAAATTATAAACATTATAAACTTTTGGCATGGCAGAATACATCTATAACCCTGATAAATGAATACATAAAATTAACTCATAAAAATATAGATAATTCTTCCTAGATGATAGTAAAAAATTAACCTTTAATAATAATCGCTATCTTTGTAAAGATAATTTTTAGTATGGTTGCCTAAAAGTGAATATATTGAGTATAAGACAACAACAACAACACAAATACACCAACAGATGATTTTCTAATCGGCAATGAAAAATAAGAAACTAGTTGCAAGGGTCATCTCAGATTAACAAAATTTAAAAACTCTTTAAACTGAGAAAATCTGTTTTTCAGAAAATAAATATAGTAGCTTAAATAAAATGTGTTCTTAAAAAATATGAGATTATAATTTATAAGCTAAACAAAGCTTTTAGTGTTTAAAGCCTTTTTACTTGCATTAAAACGAAGTCCATTTTTCCAAGAAAATAATAATGTTTACGTACATATTATGTAGGTACATGTTGTAATGTAAAGAAAATGTGAGCATGATACAATGAAACCATGACACACAATTATCTCTCGAAAACTTTAAAATATTTATTAAGGCTATAGCGAAGCCAATATAATAAATAGATCTATTGTTATATATGTAAAAAAAAGGAAACTGACCTTATATTTTAAAGTAAATGCAACAAAAGGTTGCTATAATTTCATTTCAGACAACAAAATATTAAGAGCAGACAATATTCCAGTAATCCTTGGCATATGAACATCATTATAATCTCAAAATGTAATTCATTATAATTAATACATATAGATTCAACACAAAATTAAAAAAAAAATTGGTTAATAAAATTTTAACACCCTGTATATCAAAAAGGTTGTTAATTTTTTTTGCTGTCACTTTGTAGAGGACTGTCAATTATGATTAAAAAAAAAACACATTTGTTAACTAATAATTTAAACAATAGATATATTAAAAAAACGATTATAAACAATTAAAAGTTATTATTAAGAAAAAATTTTTTTTTAAATCACAATTGGCAATTGTCTAGAAAGTTGTAAAAAAAATTTTTTAAAAATTGAAATACTCCATTTGTTTATAAAAAATTTATAAACAAATGGAGGAAGAAATTTTTTTTTTAATTAATAAATGTCTTTTCTCGACATTAAAACAGTAATATTATAATAAATTGAAAAAAACATTTTTTATAGCACCACTGACTTTTCTGTATTAATATTTTTTAAACTTTTATGAAGCTATTTGGTTTCATATGTATATAAAAAGAGCTCCACAAAGCAAAAAAAATTACGGTAATAATTATATTTAATATTTTTATCAATTTGTAATGATGAGAGAAATTCTAAAAATTTTGTTAATTAACAATAACCTACTTTGTTGGAAAATTATTTTTTATGAAAAATTCCAACGGGAATAAATTTTTCTAAGTGTTTAGAATACACTGTAATTTTTTTTAAATTTTTGAATTTAATTTTATTAACTTAAAAAATTATTTTATGTAACGTACTCGGTTTCGACGCCGTGCGCGCAACCTAAAAATGGTGCGCGGAAGGCTACTTTGAGCGTTAAATTAAAATTATAAATAATGGAGGTACAGTTCCAAGAATCGGACCTTGTTTATAGCAAATTTTCTCCTCTTTAAGGATCTTTTTTGAAAAATCCAAAAATATTTATAGTTTACAAACTATAGGCGAAAAACCAAACACCATATTATTGAGGTGTTTAATTGTTTATAACTTTTACAATTTTTTATGAACTGCAAAATTTTTCTTTACACATTAATCTAGACATTATTCTGAATCGAATGAGCTATTAAACATAATTTTCGTAATAGTATGTCCCAAAAACACGCTTTTGATCTTGTTGATTAGACTAATAGTGATATCGGAAAAGTGATTTTATTTGGATTAAACAAATTAAGTACCAAAATTGTTTTTTTTTACCGATTTAGTTCGGAAAAAGCAGAAAACATAAGGTTTAGAAACAGCAATGAGTTAAGACTCATAGAAAGCCCGATTTAGTTCGAAAAAAAAAACAAAGGTTTAGAAACCGATATGAGTAAAGACTCATAGGAAGTAATGTTGATGTGAACCGTATAAAACCCTGATTTATAAAGATTTATTGTAGATTATTTAATTAAAATATCGGAAATTATTAGTATGACTTTTTATATGATTTATTTATATAAACTTCAGTTTAACAATATATTTTAACAATAAAAGTACTTGTACATGGATACTAAATTATACAGGACGCATAATTATTCCTATGATCTTAACACCTTCCCTCATTGGATAATTTTGTGAGTCCCATAGATTCTCGAAGTGCATTAAGTCTTGGCTTAAACAAAGGTTTTGTTAACGCATCTGCAATTTGTTTATTTGAATCGACCTTTAGAACATCGACCGATTCTTCCAGTACAAGTTCTCTGATAAAGAAATGTCTGATTCTGATATGTTTTGTACGACGATGAAGTTCTGGGTTTTGTGCCAATTTGATTGACGCTTCATTATCAATAAATATATTTGGTAGACGTCTTAACTTCACAATTTGTTGATAAAGTCGTTTCAACCATATAACTTCTCTAGCAGCTTCACTTGCAGCTACTATTTCGGCTTCCGTAGTTGAGATTGCAACGGAACTTTGACGTTGACTCATCCAGGAAACAGCACCTCCTGCGTAGATACAGACAATACCCGTAGTGGAACGTCCTGTAGTCTTATCTCCTCCATGATCTGCGTCGCTATAACTGTCTATACAACCCTTCTTGTAATTTGGTTTGTAGGTTATGCCAAAATCAAAAGTACCCTTCAGGTATCTAAAAATTCTCTTTACTAATGTAAAATCTTCTCCCTTAGGATCTTCTAGGTTTCTAGATGCTACACCTACGGCAAAAGCAATATCTGGTCGTGTACCAGTCATTAAATAAATTAATGCTCCTACAGCTTCTCTATAAGAGAAAGGTTTATTTTGATCATTATTCTCCTCTTCTTCTAGGTTCTTTTCTTTCCCTTCTTGATAGCTCTTTACAATCGGTGTAGATACTGGCTTGCAGTCTTGCATACCAAATCGTTGTAACAATTTTTTTGTGTAGGCACTTTGGTTGACGGTGATTTCTCCATCTGCTCTTCTATTTATTTCTAGACCAAGAAAATAAAAAGCAGGTTTTATGGTAACTTTAAATTCATCTCTTAGGTCTTTCAGAAATTTATTTTTCATGTCTTCATTATTTGATGCTAGCAAACCATCGTCTACATATAATGCCACAATTAGCATATTGCCGTTTTCTTTCTTCACAAAAAGACATGGGTCTGACTCACTTTCTGTAAAGCCTTGAAGAATAATGAAGTCAACAAATCTTTTATTCCAGCATCGAGGGGCTTGTTTGAGACCGTAAAGGCTTCTATTCAGGCGACATACTCGATTAGTATCATCTTGATAACCTTCTGGTTGTCTCATAAATACCTCTTCCTTTAATTTTCCATATAAAAATGCTGTACATACATCAAATTGTGTTAAAACCATATTTTCGCTAGCAGCTATACTTAGCAAAGCCCTTAAAGTACCCAACTTTGCAACTGGACTAAAGGTTTGTTCATAGTCTTCACCTTTTTTCTGTGAATAACCTTTTATTACTAATCTTGCCTTATACTTCTCAATGGAACCATCTGGATGTGTCTTAATTTTATAGACCCATTTGCAAGAAAGAGCTTTCTTTCCAGGAGGTAAATGATCAAGAGTCCAAGTGTTGTTTTCTGCAAGAGATTGCATTTCTTTTCTCATTGCCTCTTTCCACTGCTCTTTATCATATCTTCTCATGGCTTCTTAATAAGTTAATGGCTCCTTAGACTGGAGTATATCAGTTGCAACAGACATTGCAAAGTCTTCAAATCTGGCTGGTTTTCTAAGATTTTCTCTGTTTCTAAGAATTCTACCAGATTCTTCATGGTTTTCATTTTCTGAAACTTCATGTTCTTCACTTATTTCTTTTTCAATTTATGTTTCATTCTCATCTCTGGCTTCATCACTTTCTTCAATATTTTGTTCTATATAATCTTCTGAATTCCTATTTACAGACCCTTCTGATCTTCTATCAAACTGGCTTTGAGTTGGTTGACCATTGCTTTGATTTGTATCAGATAGTATGGTAGGCATATTTACAGAAGATAAAATTATTTCGTCAAAAGTGACATCACGAGATCTTATTAGTATTTTGGTTTCTTTACACCAAATACGGTAACCATCATTGTTGTCATATCCTATGAGTATTCCCTTTACAGCCTTTTTATTCATTTTCTTTTGTCGCTGTTTAGGAATGTGAGCATAGCAGGTGGTTCCTATGACTCTTAGATGTTTTAAACATGGTTTCTTACCGAACTATACTTCAAACGGAGACTTTCCATCGACTCCAGAAACACCTGTTCGATTGAGGATATAGCCTGCTGTATTCACCATTTCTACCCAAAGGCTCTGAGGTAACCCTTCCTTAGCATGCATCATTGTCCTTGCCATTTCAACAATAGTTCTATTGTCCCTCTCTGAACAACCATTTTGTTGAGGACAATAGGGCATTGATAATCTATGTTTCACTCCATGCTGACGAAGAATTTGCTTAACTTGCTTGTTTACAAATTCTCCTCCATTGTCAGTTAAGAGCTCCTTCATAACATGTCCAGTAGTTTTAATCTCAGCTATAACAACCTGTAGATAATCAGCTACTTCAGACTTCTCCTTCATAAAATATACAAATCTAAACCTACTTAAATCGTCCTTAAATAAAACAAAATATCTGTAACCTGACTGGGATTTCTCAAAAGGTCCACATACATCAGCATATACAAGTTCTCCTGGAGATGTTGCTCTGTCTCTATGACCAAATTTGAGAATATGTGCCTTTCCGTAAATACAGCCTTCACAGAGTTTATTATCTAAATTTAACTTTATACCTAGTTCTCTAGAGATTACCATTCGAACATGTTTCTTGTTTTGGTGGCCTAATCTTTCATGGTATAATTGAAGGAGATTCTTATCTGTGACCGAATTTATTTCAGATTCGGTCTTGTTTGTAGGTCTAGATTGCAGAGCTAGCTTGTATAGTCCTCCATGTCTACTTCTTTTACCTATTAAGACTGTTCTGCCGGCTATTTCCAAGGAACATTCCTCAGCAGTCGAGTAAAAGCTGCTTTCTTCTTGCTTGTCTTGTGCAAAAAGAACTGAAAACAGATTTTTCTTTATTTTTGGTACATACCAAACATCTGCAAGGGTAATTAAAATTTTTCTTCCATTTACTATGGTTTCAAGCTTTATGTCACCTTTTCCTAAGGCTTCAACGGTATCATTATTAGCTGTGGTCACTGTTTGAAGTTTTTGAAATGATTCGTAGGATTCAAACAATCACGACTGTTGCAAATGTGATTTGTTGCTCTATTATCAACGAACCAACTTTCTCTGTCGCAGTAAGCTAATAAAGCGGTATTTGACTCTGCCAACAGGGTAACGTTCGAGGAGGAAGGATAACTCGCAACGTTATTGGATGAAGCAGCACCAGCAACAACCGTATTTGATTTTGGAGGTCTTCCATCAGCCTTCCATTTTTCACACTGCTTAACTTTGTGACCTGGTTGTTTACAATATTTACAAATTAACTGTTTCTTTGATTTACCTTTCCAGCTATTAAATTTCTTAGATGCTAAAAGAACTTCTTGACTATATTCACATTTGTTGGATAGAGATTTCTCATAAACACACAGTTGACTGGTTAAATTTTCGACCGTTCTTTCTGTTTTGTTTATCAGCATCCAACTTGATTTAAATGGAAAATAATCCTGCGGCAAAGTTCCTAATATTTTGCAAATTAATAGCAAATCTGGCAAATTACAACTACAGCTTTTCCCACTAACAGTTTTTTCTTTTAAAATTTCATTTTGTAAATCATTCCAAACATTTTTTAATTTTGAAATATGTGTGGCAATATCATCTTCAGCTTCTTTGTTATAACTAAAGAACTGGATGCAGAGGTCATATGTTTTATCTTCTATTACACCATCATATAATCTTTGAAGCTCCAACCACACTTCTCTGGCTGTTGTATATCTCATTACTTTTTCTAACGTACTTTGAGTCATATTAACGGTAAGTATAAGAAGTGTACTGTTATCCGCTTGATTAAAATTAGCTAAGTCCCTGTCATACTTGGCTTTTTGTTCTTTTAAAGGTAAGGGTGGCTTTAGTTTACCTTCTAAAAGTTCATGTGAACCAGTAACACTTCGTAGTAAAATACTTATTTTGTACTTCCATGTGTGCCAATTCGACTTGCCTTCAAGTAACCCAATGTGCAGCTTACTTACGTCCATTTTGTTTTGGGTTTGGTTTTCCAAAATAATATACTTAGTTGCAAGGATCTACTTTGACAAATATTTCTCGAATATATTTTATTTGAAAAAAAAAAATCTTCAATCTTTACTTTCTCAGGGAACCGCGCTCTGCTACCATGTTGATGTGAACCGTATAAAACCCTGATTTATGAAGATTTATTGTAGATTATTTAATTAAAATATCGGAAATTATTAGTATGACTTTTTATATGATTTATTTATATAAACTTCAGTTTAACAATATATTTTAACAATAAAAGTACTTGTACATGGATACTAAATTATACAGGACGCATAATTATTCCTATGATCTTAACAAGTAAAACTTTAAATGGTTTAGAAACCTTTAGAGAAAGTAATTGTTTTTTTTGCCGATTTAGTTCGGAAAATAACAAAAAAATATTTAAACACTTGCGTACTTTGGTAAAATAATATCTATATATACAAAATAGTAGTAGTTAAATAAACAATAGAATAAAGAAGTGTAAAGTGATAATATCCAAGTTAGCTTATTACAATGACAGGCCTATGTTTTTGAAAAGACAAACTGAACAGCGGTTCATGTTAGTTTATTTATACATGAGCTTAAAAAAAAAACAGAATCAATGGGAAAAACATTTAAACAATTTCGTTGTTTAAGCTAGCTCATTTTGCAATACTCTTGTTTAACATATATTTTAAAATGTAATTAAATATATAATTTGGCAAGTTATATAAAATAAGATGTTAAATTTAAATTAAGACAACCGATTTAAATATATAATTTGCCAGACCGCTAACCTTTGTAGGCGCATTTCAAATAATTTCACTTACAATAATTAAACACAAACTTGATTTAAATTTAAGTCAAATACTGTAGGTTTGTTCCAACAACGATCTTGGAACAATACATAAACCAGTCCAAAACTTATTGTTGACAATCTGTCGATGACTAGTAATTAACAACTTGTCAGGTACTGGTCGGGGATTGGGACTCAACTCGGAAGTCGATTATGTTGGAACACATTTTTTAAATTCAACAGACGCATTATTACAATAATAAACCACAAAATAAAATAAATGATCATGAACAAAAACTATAAAGAGTAAACTCTATTAACAAATACAAATCAGAACTGTCAGAGACAATAGTTACAAATAATATAATTACAATCACGATATGTTCAGTTTATTGCGGCTTTGCGCATGTCTTGACAATTCGTTCCTATTCAGACCCAGGAACTGATTTGACAGTACACAAATCGGTTTGTGATTAGTTTTGGTTGTGTTGGAACACTACGTATTTGTACAGTTTCGAGTCTAAGGTTTGTTGGAACACAAATTCTAGACTGCGCAGGATCCCGACAGTATGCAAACTGATTTGGTTTATGTTGGAACAAACCTTATATATTAAATTATATTACGCAATAAATGTTTAGCAAATAAAAGATGAGTGGGCTACCAAGCCTAGAACCTTTCGATTGCGAGGGAGACCCAAGCTCAGTCAGATGGAGATGGGACAAATGGAAAAGGGCATTCTTTATTTATTTGGAGGCCACTAATTTAGACGACTTAAAGAAGAAAAGAGCTACATGCTACATGCTACATTCCGGAGGTTTAGCTCTACAGGAGCTGTATTATAACATACCAGGAGCCCATGTAGATCAGCAGGGAGAAGTAGGGACTGTCTTCGAAGTTGCAGTTGCAAAACTGGATATTTATTTCCGCCCCAAGCAAAGTAAGCTATACGAGAGGTACCTATTTGATAAATTTGATCAATTTATTGTTAGGTTAAGAATGCAAGCTAACAAATGTAAACTTACAAATATTGATGAAAATTTAGTTGATCAAATAGTAGAAAAATGTAATTCAATACAGTTAAGAAAAAAAATGTTAGCATTAGGTGATAATATTACTTTAGACATGATTTTGGTAGAGGCCAATGCTTTAGAATCTATAAATCAAAAGCTTCTAGAGTTTACTAATGCCAAATTTTCTCAAGATATTTACAAAATAGATCAAAAATCTTCAACAATTAAAATAAAAAATAGCTTTCAAAGGTGCGGCAGATGTGGTGCTCTTGCCCATGCTGACAAGGACAAAAGTCCAGCAATTAAAAAACAACAAATAAAGCTCCTTTCCATTCCTTAAAGGTTGCTTTTTATTGTGAATGCAACAACAGAGTTTTTCGTCGTGTTTGTGGACAATCCTTTTTTTAGGCACCATCTGTCGACGATATTTAGCGCAACCCCAAATTTACCGTTTACTACGATGCTTATGTCGTCTGCAACTGCTTGCATGTATAAGTTTTCTATCTCTTACTTCCATAAGAGGTCCTCAACCACCAATGTCCACATAAGTGATGTGAGATGGTTACTCTGGAATTGAGGAACTATTCTCACTTGTGGTGTTCGGACAGGTTTGCTTGAGCGCCAGATTATTTTAATGTGGTTTACTCCACTATCTTTTGAAGTCGTATTAAAAGAATACTCAGATAGCTACAGTGAAGAAATAAAATTTCCAGGAGGCAACGTTGTTATAGCCAGGTAACGTAAGTGTAAGCAACGGGCTTTAATCGTTACTTGTACTATGTTCACTACTCTGTTTTCTGAAAGGTATATAAAAAAAATAGGCAGGTAAGAAGCCTGTCACCCTTGACAGGTGTAATATTACTAGTATTTATAATAATAATAATAGGCCAGAGGAACATTTAATATATGTATTTTCTTACAAAACTAAACAATATTGATTCTAATATTTGTAAGTCCCCCCCGGTATTACGAAATCCCTGAACAAAATAATACCGCAAGAAACGGTTGAAGTTGAAACTCTAAATCAGACGGTTAAGGGTACTTTAAGATACTAAAGTCATCGGTGATACGACAATGTTTGAAAATGTTAGATTATAAGAGCCCAAGGGGAAATAATAACATAATTCGTCACAGGACACACGGTATACGTCCAAAAATTACTTGGCTTGTAATAAGAAGAAACATTTACTTATCGAATATTAATTAGATACGGTCGGGGAATAACAGAAAATTTATAAAGAGGGGAAGATGGCCCTAAAACAATTAACAGACTTAACCAGTATTTAGCCAGGAGCAAGGCCGGGCCGGCTAAATATCTAGTTCTTTGATCTGAAATCTTGAAGTGATGCCAAAACATCTTCGTGAACTTCTAATAGTTCCAGTCTAATCGACATACAATTCAGATACTGTCCAAAATAACGAAAGGAAAGGCCCTAGAGAGAGAGAGAGTCTGAGAGTGTAGACGAGCCGAGCCAAACTTGAAGTATAGCGCAGACTCTACTCAATATGCCCGAAGAAACGAAAAGAAGGTAAAAATCAAACTCTTAGACAGTTTACGTGTTAAATCACGATCAAAATAAATTTAAAAATTAATTTTGGTAATTGAATTCGGTTTCCTATTACAAGGCCAAGCAAAATCAAAATTCGCATTTGAAAAATATTAAGGTGTCTTAAAGTAATAAAATTATTTCGAAAAAAATAAGTTTCATCAGGTTCGAAAATATTTCGAACTACAGCAAAATTAAAACGATTTATTTTACACTGGCTTCAAAATATGTTTTTACTTCGAACGGTGTGAAAAAAAAACGAACAAAATAGATAAGGCAGCTTTTTACAATTTAACATGAAATCAACCAAAACAATAATTTCGGAAACTAAATTACCTTCGATGGAAATACTATGAAGATTCGTAATTTAAATTACTTACATTATGCGGTTTAAAATTATATGTCTAAAGCAAAATCAAAATTAAAATTGATCGGAAAACTATCGCGTGGAGACGGTTAGCTAGCCCAAGTAAATTAATCGGCGATCTCCATCGAATTTCCAAAAATCTTTTTCACCTGCGGTCTCAGAACCATCAATGCTCCTTATCAGACCGTCCGGCGCGCGACTCTTGTACTAGAGGAGAGACGATACACGGTTTGAAATATCACTGCAAAGCTTGCATACCGGGTTCCTCAGAATTATGGAAATAAAATATATTTTAGATTAAATCGGAAATCTCGGTGTTGCAAACCCTGAGATGAGTAATAAAATAGTAATAAAAATAAGGTTCATTACAATGAATATAAATTTCTTCCCTACGGGCATGCCTTGTTGTGTTAAAAAGATTACTGGTAATGACTCCATGATTAGGCATGGACTCAATACACTTCATATTTCAGTGTGCTACGCCACACCTGTGGATAGATCACAGTTTTAAATTGTATGAAGCCGGACTAAAGGCTTCTTTTATATCTAGGAAAACTCCTATAGCTATTTCTTTGCTTTCCAATGCTTGTTTAGCCTTTTGAGCTAGCCTATGTATGGCTGCATCGTAAGACTTTCCAGATTGTTAGGAAAACTGTTATCGATGTATCGGTTCATTCTATTAAACATCATCCCATATATACCTATCGATCAATTTCTCCAATGTTTTTAGGAGAAATGATGTCAGGCTGATTGGTCTGAGTTAGAGGCTTTCCCGGGTTTGGAAGTAAAGATAAATCTTACACGCCTCCAGCTTTGTGGAACATGTCCTAAGGATATGCTAGCTCAAAAGTTTACACAGTAGTCCCTTAAGTACTTCCTGGCCTTTTTGTAAAAGTGCCAGGATTATACCGTCAGATCCAACTATTTTGTATGGTTGAAAATGTATCGCCCACACAAGTTTTGTTCTTTTTACTATTGAGTTTGCAAGGGACCCTAGTTATTAGTCCCACGATACTTCTGTTCTATTGGTCAAGAATAATCTCACATCCATGAAAGTGTGTACTTAGTAATAAATATAAAGTCATCTTTTCTTGTGAGTTCTCCACGTTGATTTTTAAGAGATCCTGTGCATCCTGGGATCTGGAACATTCTGGAAGATTTTCAATGCCGTAACAGAATTTCTTTCATGAATCTTCTTTTAGCTTTCCAAATGACAAAACTATTTTCTCTTCGGTACGCCTAATTTTACAATTTGGCTATTTTGTGTACTTAGTAATAAATATAAAGTCATCTTTTCTTGTGAGTTCTCCATGTTGATTTTTAAGAGATCCTGTGCATCCTGGGATCTGGAACATTCTGGAAGATTTTCAATGCCGTTACAGAATTTCTTTCATGAATATTCTTTTAGCTTTCCAAATGACAAAACTATTTTCTCTTCGGTACGCCTAATTTTACAATTTGGCTATTTTGTCTGTGTTGTGATTTTCAAAATAAATTCGAATGAAGACGAAGACGAAATTTTAGAAAAATATACATATATACATACATACATAGATTTTTATGGAGAAATTTGATATGCTAGTGTGACCAAATAACAACAACGAGTAAGTACTGATTTCCTTTAAATTTGTAAAATAAGTAGGTAGATAGTGATAATTACAAAACCCCAATTTTATTTAACAAATATCTATAGGTAATTAATCCCCCTTGGTAGTACTACCAATTTTCACAGGTTTTAAATATATAATATGATTACTATTTAATTAAAGGTTATTTCTCTTGCGGGTTATATGGCAGCCATTATTTAATGCAACTATTAATATAGAATTGGAAATCTGTTACTTCGCAAGCAGGGCGATATCGGTTCCTAACAGCGTCTACAACTACAGCAGCTATGTTATACTGCAGTCTAAGTGCTGGTAAAGATAGAAGTGGGTTCCAGCCACCAATTCAATATACAGCGCTTGAGTGGTACTCTATAGTGAAATTAGTAATCTGCTCTACGAGCAGCACTAAGTAATATCTGGTAATACTAAATGCTAGATTACTAAACTTAGATATTGTCGAGACTTAACGTCGACACTTAATGGCCGGAGATCAGAAGCGGCCCCTTTTAAGATAGGTATAATTTATCCCCAACCTGGTAAATGCACTTAGATTATTGTTATATATACTTAATCTGTTAGATATTAGCTTAAACTTTTTAATTTATTTTTGGCCCAAGTTTCAACCAAGAACAAAGAAAAAAAAAGAAAGTGAGTGAGAAAGACACATTTCCTGACCTTTATTATTGGTGATGCCAAAATAGTTGACCATAATAGGTCTTTAAGCAAGGTATATGCGTACCTAGTTGTAAAATGTCTCTAGAATAAAAGAAGAAGAGCAGAGTTCAAAGGTTACTGAAGTAGTTCGAAACAATTGTAAAGAATAACTAGGTTATTTTAAACAATAAACAGTTTAAATACAAATGTATTCTTTTTGATTTTTCCATTACTATTCAATGGTAAATGTATTAATTTATAAATCATCATTTTAAACCTGTAACAGAGGTTAGATGGATAATATAAAAGGATTTACTTCCTCTTAGTAACTTGTTGTAAAAAAGTTTAAAAATTTATAAAATTAGTTAGGGATGATTTAACTGCAAAACGGTAAAATCTGACTATATAACTTTTACCGGTAATCTTTTGGAATCTAGAATATTTTGTGTATCTAAAGTTTTGGGGTGCTATTTAGAAAGGACGACTAAGAACATTCTGAGACAGAACGGATGTTACGCTGCCAAAAGTGATGATTCAAATAATAAAACTAAATAAATTAACAAACGTATTTGACACCTTAACTTATTTGGAATATTCTAATCGTAGGCGACCGGCACACATATAGCAAAGGCACAAATTCAGCGGTAGCAAGCGAACTGAGTACTTCGTTGGTGGTATATCGATCTCTCTTGTTTCTTCGAAAAAGTCCAAAGCATGAACCGTTTAGGTAGGGCAAAGTGTCAAAAATAGATAACGCAAATAATCAAAATTAAGACAATAATAAAGAAAACTAAATCCATTATCAAACATTTTCTGCCCCAAAAAAATGCATTTGTTGCATTTTAAGAAAAAAAATAAATAAAAACTATATCGTCGGCTTAGTGCAAGAAGTCATTATCTGACAAATTCTTATAAAATTACTTAAGTGTGACTAACTACTTATTGTCATACCCTCTATCTAATACATAAGTCATTAAGTACCTATGTTATCACATCAGTAAAAAAACAGTTATCAAGAAATCATTATTTCCAATAAACTTTATTTTTAAAAATATTAAAAGTCACTAAGTAAATTAATACCTTTTGAATTTCACTAATTATTAAAATTTAAATGCAATTGGTAAGAAATTACTAAATACCCGTAATGGTTTTATACTATTAATATTACTGGTGAGCTATTGTATACTGTTTTACTAAAAGTCATTAAAGGACGATACTGATTTCTGGTCTGCTCTTATAATATTTTTGGAATATATTCCAGAAAGCCAGATGTAACTAAGTACGTATAATTATTTCTTATTAAACAGCACTATTCGCGTTACACGTATTTTATGAAAGAAATAGAACTCATTATTTGCTTAAGGAGGTCCTTTCGCCACCAATGTTAAATAAAAAATATTAGATTATGACTAAAATTAATTTTTTTCTAATAGTAGAAGTCCTTATTTATCTAATAGTGAACTTTTAACTATACCTTACCGTGCAAATTTTTGAGAATTTTTTTTTTATTTGTGTGTGTTTGTACAAGTAAGACTTCAACAATTTTCGAATTATAATTAATTTTACTATTATTTATTGATTAGATGGAGTAGAAAAAAACTAAAAATAAGGTTTTTGAAATATTTATGTTTTGTTTTTTACAATAAAATATATAGGTTACCGTGGAATTTATTGAGAAATTAATATTAAAAAATCACAAAAAATTTTCTAGGTTACTTCAAATTTTTTTTTAATTCAACCTTTCATTCCATATGCCAAAAAAAGATCAATGCATGTGCCATAAATATAAGCAAGCAAAGATATCAAAATCTGAAAATTTTGCCGATATAGAAGCAAAATATAATCGTCACATCGAGTTAAAAAACAGAAGCTATGTTGCCAAAGACACTGACAAAGTAAGAGCTAACAGTGATCCTAATTTTGCTTCCATTACTATGGATTTACAACAAGTTCTACATATTCCTAGTGGTGATTTGTCTTTGTTATACTATTTACGAAAACTTAATGTTTATAATGCCGCAATATATGAGGCACGAGTGCCAAATAATGCGTATTGTATATTGTGGAACGAGATAGATGGAAAAAAGGGCAGCAATAAAATAGGTACCGCCCTTTATAAATGGATAAATTTGCTTCCTACCACAATAACAGAAATATCTATTTTTTCTGACACATGTTCCAGACAAAACAGAAATCAGTATTTAACTTGTTTAATGGTATACTTAATGCAAACAACGCATTTGGATACCATTGAACAGAAGTATTTTGAATCCAGGCACAGCTACATGCAGGCCGATAGTATTCACAGTGCGATTGAAAAGCAGCACAAACATTTTCCTACTTATTCCATGATTGACTGGATTAATATTGTAAAATTGGCAAGGTCCAATCGAAAAACCTTAGATAAAAAAAATATTATTTTAAAGAATCCCTACATACCAGTCGAACTCAAGCATTTCGATATTTTGGACCTGAAGTATTTATCTACACAATTATTGAGAAATTGATAATGATGGTCAAACGGTACAGTGGCTCAAACTTAAGTGTTTTAGATTTCAGAAAGATAAACCAAATATCGTTCTATTTCGTTATGATTATGAAAGTGCGTACAAGGAACTGGAGATCAGCCTTTCAGAACATCAGCAGAATCATCTTAAAAATAAAAACTAGTCTAGACAAAATAATATCTCTCTTAAGCAAAAACGGGTTTTAAGAAATCAAGAATCGCAAGAAAAGCAAACTAAATCATTTAACTACAACTACACAACTTTCTAAATGAAAACTGCATACAAAAAACAACTATGTATTACAAAAGCTAAAAAGGCTGATTTACTAAAAATGTGTAATCAGCAAATTATACCAGGCGAACTTCATTATTGGTATCAAAGTTTGTCTGATGCTTCGAAGGAAGAATCTTTACCAAAATCAGATGTTGACGATAACACTGACATAAGGAGTTATGATGGACAAGTAATGTTATTTTTAACAGACAAGTTATTTGTAAACAGGTTGTGATTTCTGTGTGTTTATAAAATAACAGACCTTGTCAATCATAACCCCCTTAGATATGTTAAAAAACGATAAAGATCAAGATCTTGAATCACAAACTTTTTTATTTGTATATATCTATTTTGAGTTATAAGTTACATTGTACTTAAATTCGTGAGAAATACGTCCAATGATGCAAAAAAATAATGTTAACAGGGTACTTAGCATATACCCAAATAGTTCGAATAATGGTTCAATCGTTGGGTTTAGAATAAAATTCTACTAGGTGATTGTGTTTATTCTTTTTTTTTTGAAAGGTTTTTAACTTTCTAAGAAAAACAACAATATCCTGTAATGGTTAATTTCATATACCAGTTTACTGAAATAAACTCAATATGAACAAAAATTACGTAGTTTCAAAATAATACTATTTGCGCGAATTGCTCAATTTTGTTACATATCACAGACACCGTATCTCAAGTAGAAACTGTTGTAATATAATTGAATATACTGCATATAATAATATGGAGAGCACTGTCTTAGAGTCGTAACAAACGTTGCATGTCTCCATGATTTAATGGCCAACTTCCGGGAATCCATCATCTCCTGACGGATAAATTTACTAAGAGAATCCCGAGAGAAACATATAATACAAATTTCGGGAAGGTAGGTATTGTCCTTGCGCTTTGCGTCGAGATGTCGAGTCACTTGTACCACTACACCGTTGGTGTTGTCTCTTTCTCCCTCTGGAAATTGAGAATGTCACTTTTATGAAGGGAATAAATAATGTACTTGTCGGGAATTTAGTAATAAAAATATCATTATATTTTCGTTTTTAAATCTACCCTTTACAATTCCATATTCACGACTAACCAATACTGTATAAAAAAAACAAGAATTGATTGCAACATTTATTCGTTTTTCAGTAAGTGTGTCATACAAGAAATAATTTCTCAGTTAATTAGTAGTTTAATCAAATAGACATTTACATCAAAATTTTGGAGGCAAAACAGGAATTTTTAATATAAGTTACTTTTGAAAACATGTAAAAACATGTAAAAACATTTGTTTTTTACTACCGTGGAAATGATAAAAAAAAGAAAATTTTTTGAAAACGGTATGCGCTATAAAAAAGGTTCTAAATAAAAATTGTAAAGCATAAAGTTATACATAAAAATTTTTGGGTATTAAAATTACCAGAGTTCTGGGGATTAGAAGTAAAGGGAAGATATATATGGGTGAAATTTTTTTTTTTTTAAATACTGGTGGCACACAAAAAAACTTAATTGACCTGTTTTTGCGTTTTATTCAAATATTTTATACTGCAGCTCTAGCGAATTAGTTCCAGTTAAAGTACCCACCCTGTATACAAAAATAGAAATTCTAGTCAAAAAATAAAAACCAGTTGCTATTATATTTTTTCATGCAACTGAATGATGTAATCGGTTTTTTGTGTTTTTTTTGTTTTTTTGTTTTTTGTTTTTTGTTTTTTTTGTTTTTTTTGTTTTTTGTTTTTGTTTTTTTTGTTTGTTTTTTGTTTTTGTTGTTTTTTTTTTGTTTTTTTTGTTTTTTTTTTTTAATCAAACAAATTATATCAATAATAAATGATTTATTTATTGTGGCCATTGCCATTTTTTGTATTTATCCCGTTTTAAACATGTTTTTTAATACTGTCTATATATTTTTTTTTATCACGAACAACATGTTTAAATGAAAAAAATATACGATAATTTTTCACCATACAATTTCTTTAAAAAAAAGTGTGTTTGAGCTAAAAAAATTTATATCTTTAAATTTTTTTATTTAAATTTTTTTTGCTCATTTAAGACACAAAAAGGTATATTTTGGCTAAATTTCATCAACATTAAATTATTTTTGGAAAATAAAAAAAATAAAAAACCAAAATAAAAAATTCGAGCGAACTTTTGCATTTTTATCGAAAATTTTAGGGTTATGTTAAAAAGTGGCCTCTACAGAAGCTGTAGATTTCAACTTAATCTACAACTACATTTTTACAGCAACTGCGTTTCTCATTGCATTGCTCTTAACTATTTTTTTTTAAATAGGTGAAATATACGTATATTTTATACGCCAAAATAACAAAATATCGAACAAAATATCCGTAGCTAGTATCGCTTTTGCTTTTCCTACCATTACTTTGCACTGAGCGA
Organism: Psylliodes chrysocephalus; assembly: GCA_927349885.1. Lineage (NCBI taxonomy): Eukaryota > Metazoa > Arthropoda > Insecta > Coleoptera > Chrysomelidae > Psylliodes > Psylliodes chrysocephalus. Next base: position 41,310,057 of record OV651817.1, read on the forward strand.
ATAAATGAAATTTGTTGCCAACTAACATTTAAATAAACGGTGGTTACTTGTGCTAGTGTTTTTAATTACTCATTCATACCAAGTTCATACCTTATTTCATTGTGGCTGTTTACCGTCTCAAGAGCTCACTGTCTGGTTAAAAAGAAAGTTAAAATACTGGATTCAAACGAACAATTTTGAATAAATCTAAATCTCAATAATAATTTCTTACAAAATTCAACTAAACTAAAAAAGGATAATACAGAGTATAGACAAAAATACTTAACATGGTAAATAAAAATAAATAAATAAATTAACATAATGAAAATAAATAATTAAATTGACATTTGTATTTTAAAATAATAAACAAACTAATATCAATTGAGAGAAATACATAAACGAATCTGCAAATGCTTTTTAAAAATAAAAGTGAAAACGTTGTTCATTTGGAATTCCAAACAAAATGGCTGTCAGGAGGAGGGTTGGCATATCTACGGCGTTGCGACTTACGATGTGTTTAATCTACAACACGTAAAATCATGAATAATGGATTAATATTAAATATTTTATGTCGAATAAAAATGTTATTCAGAAAAAAAATTGCTTATACATTAAATTGCTTAAATTATATAAGGCTTTGTCACAACTCCCTTAGATATACGAGCTCTTCTCAATGGCAGTTATTGTTTGACAGGTCATTGGAATGCCTAAGTAACTTTAGATTACTTTATTATATAGAAAGTATTGTTTATTCGACAGATTCATTTATATAAAAAAAGTTTTATCGAACTAAATTAACATCAAATAACATAAGTATGGTTTTTTGTGATAGCCAGGTACGTGATTATCTAAATATGTAATTCTACTAAATTTTATTGATTATTTCTATTTTTAGACAACTAACTCTATTTGGTTTCAAACTGGTGTGATGTTCTTTAATGGTTTAGGCAGGTACAGATCTAAGCACGTACGCGTATGAGGCAAGTTGAGGACGCATGAGCATGCAGTTGTGGACGGGCTTCCGAAGCGCGGCAAATTGCCTCGTTGTGTGCGCCGTACGGCCTCGCCCTATCCGTTTTTTGGCGGTCAAAGGAAGGCAATCCGCAGTTCGTGCTTAGTTTGGACGGGGAATTTGTAGCATATAGCATCGTACAAGTTATAGCGAGTTTTTAAGATTTATTTTGCATGGCGTGGAACCAGGAAAACGTTTTGCTTCTCCTGGATTTAAATAATAATCAGCGTGATATCTTAAGAGAGCAAAACGACAGTGCCATTACAACTCTATACAAAAAGAATATCCTTAGCATGAAATCGGCCATCGATTCCTTTCTCTCCTTTTTTCTTTAATGTATCGGATAAAATAAAAAAACATGCACTCAACTCCGCAACGTCATTCTCATCCTTCATTTTTTTTATTTTACAAATGTTCTGGGTAAACGGTTGCATGCTTGCAAATTTACTGAATCAGTGACGAACAGCGCCTCGTGCGTTCACCATTCGTGTATACAAAATGCGTTACACGAGGCATTCGGTTCGGCCTCGGCTTGCCTCATACGCGTACGTACTCAAGGCGGGTACATATCTGAGCACGTACGCGTATGAGGCAAGCCGAGGCCGAACCGAATGCCTCGTGCGGCGCATTTTGTACATACGAATGGTAGACGCACGAGTCACTGTTCGCTACTGATCCAGTGAATTCGCGAACATGGAACCATACACCCAGAACACTTGTATAATTAAAACAAAAATGGAGGTTTGGTAGTTGAGTGCCTGTTTTATTATTTTGTCTTGATCTCCATAAAATATCTCGCTGATTATATATATCTAGGAGAAGCAAAACCTTTTATTGACGCCATTTTATCCAAAATAAACCTTGAAAACTCGGTATAATCTATTCAGTTCAAATTCCCCGTCCAGACTGAGCACGTACTGCGCATTGTCTCCCTTTGATTTACCGCCAACAAAAGGATCGGGGCGAGGCCGCATGGCACAATTTGCCGCGCCTCGGAAGCTCGTCCACATCTGCATGCTCATGTGTCCTCGGCTTGCCTCATACGCGTACGTGCTCAGATCTGTACCCGCCTTCAGATCTGTATCCGCCTTTAGATGATTCCTGTTCTAAAGAATCATGGACCATGGAATTTTCAGTAATTCTTTTTAGAATATTCCAGAGTATACCAAAATAGTTTAGGAACACAAAACAACTTCATTTTTGAGTTTTGGATAAACATTTAATCACAGCACTAGGAAATTACTTAGTAACAATTTGTTTTGGGGTAAATTAGAATATATTTTTAAAAAATTTCGGCAGCAGAGTTAACATCTATACTATTTTTTGTTACTTCAGAGTTTAATTTAGAAAAATTTTCAAGCAAACTACATTTTTATCTTACCAATCAGGATCGATATAAATTTGTGATAAATAATAATATTATTATTTCTGTTGTTTGAGTGAAACTTTTTTATTAAATTTATTTCTTCCTAGCTATAATTTCCTCTTGTCAATTTTTCATAGTTTACATTTTACTATGGAAATTGTTTAATATTTGCATAAATGGCCATAATGTCAAAATTAGGGCAAAGGTGGGGAATCGCGGCCATGAAGGTCCGGCCACCTCATTATTCGATTTTAAAGTTTAAGCCGCCGACATAGGCTGCACTATCTCCTACAGTAGATATAAATGAAAATGGTGTGACTGTACATTGCTTGAGTAGTTTATCATATAACAAAACGATATTGGAGGTTAGTTGATGTAGTGGTAATGATGTTTTGACTGTAATGATCACGGCAAATGTATTTGCATCTGAACATCATGCATGATGTTCAGTTTATATATTTTACATCCGTATAATGAATTGTTTCAGAATCGTAAATGATAAAAGCTACATATAGAAAATATCTAATAGAATAAATTCTGGTAAAGCTTGACGTACCAGTATCTGTATCTGTAACGTGTGGAGGATGGGTTACGCCACGGCTCTTAGGCCTCATTAGGCCCATTGTGCATCCTCCTAAGAAGATAGACACCTCCTAGCTCGTGAGCAAGCCTACATATTTAATGTAGTTGACAACGTCACTGGGAGGTGCTGCTCTTATATCGGCCAGTGTTAGCCGATACTCGCCAAACACAAATCTTCTAATAATGAGAGCGTCGAGCAATCGTAAAGGATATGCTTGATGGTCTCGTCTTCTTGTTCGCACTTGCTGCAGAGTGCGTATTCTGACAGCCCTATGATATGGAGATGTTTCCGTACTTGGCAATGACCAGTCAGAATGTCTGTGACTAGGCACAGATTCTGTCTAGTCATAGTCACGTATTTGTTTGCTGCAGTGTTGTCAAGATAACTTAAGAGCTCCCTGGCAACTCTGCAGTTTCTTGTTTCATCCCATTTCCTTAAATTTCACAAGGGAATGTTCTTTAATTAGGTCTGTCACTATCGATTTTGTCAGGCCAATAAAAGGGCCAGGTCCACAAAGTATTTGGTTGGCTGCTTTCTAGGCTAGTGAATCAGCAAGACGGTTACCTTTCGATGTGGCGTCACCTTTGATCCATCTTAAGGTGGCCACATTGTTGATGGATACTACGGCCAAACCTTAGTGACATTCTAGTACTAACCCTGAGTAAATTCGTGGTCTGTTCAGGGTGAGTAGTGCTTGTCTGCTATCTGTATATATAAGCATGTTCCTTCCAGTGATATTGTTTCTGGTTATTTCTTTTGCTGCTATGAGAATCCCCGCTCTGTTTAATCTAAACTGGCACTATTGCTCAAAGCCCATTTTATGTTTAGGTTTAAGAATCTGGAGTATATTCCACGTCCTGAGCCTTGTTTTGATTTAGAACCGGCGGTGTTGATTTAAATCGTACCTGCCACTTCTGGCTATTCAATTTGTTCTATTATAACTTTATATGGCTTATGGAAGATATATCTCAGTGAGATGGAGTCCATGTTCGCTTAAAGCAATGGGAGAATGACTTCCATCGCTCTGGTCGGTGTTGTTTTTATGGCTTGTTATGTTAAAACAGCTTTTCTTTGAATTTGTTCTAGTTTGCAGATAGCTGTTAATTTTTAGGTTTTCGGTACCCAGACAACTGCACCGTATGTTAGCATAGGTCTTATTATAGCCGTGTAAGTCCATGCGACGACTCTGGATGCACCCCACGGTTTGGCAGCATTGTTCATAAGCAATGTATGCCCTTTTAACTCTGTTTTCCAAATATGCGAGTTCGATGTTAACTTGCTGTCAAGGGTGAGACCTAGGTACTTCACCTCTGTTGCAAAGTTTAGTTTTGTGTTTAGGAGTTCTGGAGGTTTTAATGCATCCTTTTCCTTGTGAAAAGGACCATTTCTGTCTTCTTTGGATTGATAGATAGTGAATGGTCCTTGCACCACTGGTCTATAATTTTTAGAGCTACTTGAATTCTTTCGCAAAGTATGTTCTCAAAATTCCCTGTTTGTAGAATTACCAGGTTATCTGCATCTGCTATTGTGTAGTGACTGTCATTATTGAGGCGGTTGATGAGGGTGTGGAGGACCATGTTCCACAGAAGAGGTGATAGCATCACTTCTTGTGGACATCCCCTTGCAACCAAGGCTCTTATATTCACATCTTCTACACTTATGTTTACTGCTCGCTTTAAGAGCATGTTATGTATCCACCCACTAACTATTTGTGTAACATTCCTGTTAGTTAGTAAGTGTTTTATCTTTGGGAAGGTGGTTTTATCAAAAGCACCTTCTATATCTATGAAAGGCGGACTTCTTATTGGACGTACCAGTATTATCCACTTCTAACAAATTTTTAAAATGTTTTATTCACTTTAGAATACCTACTGCTCATCTGGTACATTGCATATATTATTTGACATATTTTTTGAATTACAGATACCTGGTAAATAAATAATAAAATAGTAAAAGCTACATGGGAATTAGAATAAATGGAAGTCACATTAAATGCCATACATATTGGATAAAGTATGAGAACTGTTTTAAGAATATTTCATAATGCTATAAGCACTCTGCAGGTTAGACTAAAAAATAATATTAATAATATTTTGTGATCATCAATGGTTTGGTTTGACATCCAGTTTTTACAGCTTAGTTCGGGTAATTGCGACCTAGACCACTATTATCTTATCGTATGGGTAATGAGGGCCACTACAGAGTTTTCAAAAAATAATTTTATTTTTGAATAGTTTACATTTTTGTAATTTATTTTTTGTTCTCTATACTTGAGACTTTTATTTGCAGGATTTTTATTATTTTTTAAGAAAATATTTAAAAAATGACTCAGAAGGCAGCGATTTCCCATAAAATTGGTTCCACGTACCGCGAAGAAGGATAATCCATACTAGGTATACCTTTCGTCATAAACCATTTTTAAAAATTTTCTTCGTTTATATTATTATGGTAATCCCTGTTGTTTGTTTGACTTTTAAATATGAAGTCTGCATGTTTTGTAAACCCTTCTTAGTTGCTACCATGGACAATTATATATTGAATCCATCTCCTGATTTTTTTAATTTAATTTCTGTAGCCATCGTTTCATCTTGACAACTTCTTTTGTCACTTTTGCCACGCCTCATCCATAAATACGTGCTTAAATTTACACAGCTCTACATCCTTGTTAAAATTTTTTTGACTAAATGTTCGTTTTAATAAAAACTATCTGTTGTTACTTCTCTTAATGCGAAAACCAATTTTTCGAATCCATGTATTAATTGACCATGCAGAACATTTTACATCTGATATTTGTTCCGAAAATCGTTTATGTTGCGCATCTTTAAATGTCTTATACATAACTCGTCTCAATTAACTTAATAATAAAGAATTGATTTTTGTTTTACTTTGCCTTACTTTCTTAGACATTATTTTCACATACTCTGTATCAGAATTTTTTTTCTGCGAAATACTTTATGCCTCTAAAGCCATTTGATTCCAACTCTTTTCAAGAGCATTGCAAATAGATTTGGGTCTCTTAAAATAGAAAACTACATTTGGGATTAAAGTTTTTAATTGATCACTAAATCGTTTCACCATTTTATTGAATGCTTATAAAAACTTTTAAAATATCAAAATATATAAATTTTTCACAAATTCCCATCTGATATAATAACATGATGTAATTAATCTAGTGTGGGGGGGGGGGTGCGTTGGTATCGGAATGATCCATTTACCACAGACTTTTATTAACCGACAAAACATGAAGAGGTTCTCAATTCGTCGTAATATATAATTCTTTTTTTGTTAGAAATGGGGTACTTCAGTGGTGGCCTCATATAAATTTGGTCAAAATATAATAATTGAGTCCATTAGAAAATCCTCAAACTCTTCATTTTTTTATGGACGTTAATGGATAATAATTCTTTACTACCTTATCCAATTTTTTTTTTTTAGTAAAGGGTTACCTTAAGGGTGGTCCCATATAAATTTACAAGATGTGGTGATGGCATCTGCACGATTTTAAAGTTAGTTTTTTAAAATTACTTTTCATACTTGTATAATTACGAATGTTAAAATTATATTTTTATAAAAGAAAGATTATGTATTTTAAATATCTATAATAATTTGTTTTAAGAAGGTAATTAAAGCATCGAAAATATTTTTATTTTGAGTGCTAAGTAAGGATGTAATATTTGAAGGTAGGGAAATATAATTTAAAGCTATATAGTTTGTAATATTTGTCCGGTATAACGTTATGGTTACCAAAGGAAAAGAAAATATGATTTAAGTTCCCGAGTGAAATATTGTCGCATGAGCAAAATGGATTTAAACCAATCTTATGAAGGTGAGATAGAAATTTTGCATGGTTAAGTTTGAGATGTGTAATAGTTACTGCATATTTTCTTGGGATAGTGAAGTTTGAAAGGTGTGGAATGTGACGTGGCAATGTAGGGTGAATTAGTTTATAATGATCATTAGATTTTTCTGTGAAAACCATCCATTGTCTCTCCTAAGTATTTCGTATTTCATTCATTACTGAATTAATTAGGTTATTAAAAATTGAAAAGTTGTTGGTGATATTGAGAGTGGTTGCTTTTTTAGCAAGGGCATTAACTGTTTCGTTTCCCTTTATCTCACAATGACTCTTTACCCACAATAAGGTTATCTTGTTATCCAGCTAAGACAAGGTATGCATATATTCTTTTATATTACATAAATTTTAAGATTTCTGTATTTAAAAAATTTAAATTATCTTTAACCTTTAGGTCAGATTTAGAGTCTGAAATAATAACAGCATTCTTGGCTTCTTTACTGTCTATGAGCCACTTTAGAGCATTTTCAATGGCTAAAGTTTTCGCAGAGTACACTAAACAGTTATTGGTGATTTTGCATTGGATATTATAATTTATGTTAGAAATGTGAAATGCATAACCTGTACCTTTGCTGGATTTTGAGCCACATCTGTAAATGTAAAGATGGTTGAAGAAGCAACTTAGGATGGATTGAATATTTTATTATTGTAGATGTATATTTCATTGTAACCGGGGAATGTAACTATTGACTTAAACACGATAGTTTCGATGGGTAAATTGTATATGGGACATGTATTAAGTTATATTTCTAAATTCGTAGCAATAAATTGGTAAAAGCAACTGCTAATAAGGGTTTTTTTTAATTTCCAGTAACTAGCAGTGATATTGTTTAGTGCTAGCTGATAAATACTTTCTAATAAGGGTTTTCCAGAATGAAAACATTTAAGTTTATTAATCATTTCTTTTGAACCTAGATAAATACGCCTGATATTGAGGGGCGGTTCTTGATCTTTAACTTATATTGCTTGTATCGGTGACGACTTCATAGTTTCAATGTAGATTCTTATTACATGATATTTAATTTTGTCTATTGTACGTAGGTGACATTCTGATGCTGAACCGTAAAGAATACTCCCATAATCCAGTATTAAACGAATGTAGCTCTGTAGAATTGAAGTGCCATATTAGGATCAGCGCCCCATTTAGTTTTTGTGCACTATGTGCTTATGCCATAAGAGCTTATTTTCCAAAATGACACCTAAACATTTATATTGCTTTTTTTGTAGGAATTTCTAGTCCACATAGAGTCACACTTAGAGGGGTTTGTAATCCGTGTCTCGTAAATACTACAATAGCAGATTTGTCAGGAGAAATAACAAAATTGTGCTTACAAAACCAGTTCCTAAGCCAATATACTGCGTATTTAAGTTGTTTAGTATAGAAAGAATAGGAAATATGTACCGTGTAAATGTCATCAGCCTATTGAATACATTTTATGTCTTTGTCAAGTAAGTTATGAATAACGTACGTGTATACATTAAAAAGAAGAGGACTAAGAACTGCTCCTTAGTGTGAATACATCTAGATACATGGTTTTTTTTTTGTCTTTAATATATAATTTACGGTTACTAAAGAGTTTAGCAACATTAGTAAATGCTTTTATTCCTATTTTTAATGTAATTATCTTTTCCACTAAAATATTTAAGTCAACAGATTCGTATGCACCTTTAGGATCAATAAATAAACAGGCCAAATAGGAATTACTAGAGAAATAACATTGTATGTATGTTACCAGATGTGAGTTAGCTTTAATTGTTCCCATTTCTCTTCGAAATCCATACTGGGTTGCCGGTAATTTGAAAAAGTGTTCAAGATACCAATCTTGCTTTAACTTTATCATGTGTTTATAAGTTTTTATCAAACAGAATAATAAGGATATAGGACGGTATGATGTTAGATTGGTATCTTGATTTGGTTTTTGATTAATGTGATAATGATTTCTTTAATTTGATGAGCTTTTTTACCATTCCTCCACCAATCATTATAAAAGATTAGCAGCTTCTCTTAAATGATCATATCCTTGCCAGGTGCACTTTTGAGATTTATGTTTAAGGCCGATTCTAATTCTGTGTATGTGAAGGGTTTGTTAATTGAGTCGTTTGTGGTTATTTTAAATGTCTGAAAAGAATTAGGAACGATATCGGTGGCAAAAAAAATTAATAAATTGTTGATTATTTCTGAAGATAGGTTTTGTTTTCGTTTTTTTTTTCTTTTTTTTTATTGGATATCATTTTAATAAAATACGATATTTTGTTTGAGGGTGTATTTTTATTTAAATTGTTTAAAAATAACTTTCAGCTTAAATTAGCTTTTGTTTTTAAAAGGAGTTTAGCTTGATATTCTATGTTTTTGACAGTCAGATAATTAATCCAATCAGAAATTTGTTTGCAATTATTATATGCTTTTCTCCTTTTTGAAACTATCTGCGAACATTCTAAGTCCCACCAAAGTAGCCGAAGAGTAGAAGGTAAAAACGGTTTTTTAATTTTAATAATACATAGGGGTGCATTAGTGTCGATTGCGTTTTTAAAATCATTTAATGGGTATGGTTCTGATGAGTTTTCTTGAAGAAGAAAATTGTCTAAAAGGGACTGAAACAGAGATCATCCCGTTTCGTAGATGAGAAAATTTGTTCAGGGCAGAAATCGGACGAAAATTCTATTAAAATTGGAAAATGATCAGAACCCATACAGACCATTTAATTTTCCTGACTATGTTGGGAAAGTCAATGAATAGGTCAACTGCAGATGGGCTCTCGTTTGGTCTTCTTACTCTGTGCCATTTGTTTGATTTGTAGTGGAGCTCCGCAATGTGTGATGGCAATTTAAATCACCGCAAAAAATAAAGTCTGTGGAAAACTAATTAAATATTTTTTCCCTATCGACAGTACTTACTTCCTTTTTAAGAATTTTGTACACTGAAATAATTGACAACTTGTAATGTTCTAAATAAAGCACATACTTAATTTACGACGTGCCAAAATCTAGTAACGTTTTGTTTCATCCATTTTACATTTAAACAATAAAGAAAGTAAATGGACTTGAGACACGGTTCGTAGACAATACGGTGGCTTTATCATGGTTGCTACGGACTTAGTGACATCACGGAATAAAAATCGAGCTGACACAAAATATTCTACTTGGGGTTGTATCTTAGTTTTTTAAAAAATCTAATATTTTATTAATATTTATTAATATTTAGTGGTGGACTATATACCTGTGTAGAAGTTCCTATAAATCGGTAATTTAATATTTTTAAAGACAAGCTACAAAACGGTATGGAAAAATCATTTTTATCAAATTTTAAATTAATTACTTTTATTTAAATTATCAAGAGAAATATTATTGTGTGAATGGTTTATTTTAAACATTTTGGGTTAGGGTGGACAATGTAATTAATTTATTAATAGTAAATGGTATTTTCAAAATAATTACTCTAACATGTTACAAGTAGCCTTTAATTTCAGTTTAGGCTTATTTCATTTATTTTTTCTAACGATTTTAAAGTATAAAAAGTAAAAAAAATTGCACCACAGCAAAACTACGGTTTACTCCAGGCTTGCCAGAATTTTGAAATATTTCAGGATATAAACAAGGTGTGATTCAAATTCAGCTCGGAGGCCGAACCATAATCCAAAATGTTTAAAACAAATCATTCACACAATAATATTTCTCTTTATATTTCAAATAAAAAGTAATTCATTTGAAATGTGATGGAAACTATTACCTGAATTTTCCATGCCGTTCTGTAGCTTGTCTTTTAAAAATCAAATTATCGATTTCGTTAAAACTCTAATACACATAAACATTCAAAAAATAAAAATATAAATACCACTAAATATTAATAAAATATGGATTTTATAAAAAAAACTAATGTACGAACCGCAGCAGAATATTTTCAGCTCGATTTTTCATTTCGTGACGTCACACCCTTCCTTAGCAACGGACGAAGATGCCACCGTGTTGTCTACGAATCGTGAATTTATGATATCTCCTAGACAGGTACTCTTTAGTCAGTCAATTAAGGCAACTCAACAGAATCGCTTTATTCACTTAACTCATTCTTACTTCAGCAAATAATATTTATATATTTATTTATAATAATAATAATAATAATAATATAACATGACTATATTTAAACTTACCCACTTATTTAACTTGAAAATATGGTTACAATTAACATACCTGTAACAAATAAATATAATTAATATTTCATTGAAATTAAAAAAGGATAATGGAAAATAAATCACGAATCAATCAAAATGGACCAATATATTTTATCAGTTCAAACAAAAGACGTTTAGATTTTTCTAAATTTCTAAGCCGTTGACGGCTCTCAAAAATATAAAATAAAGATTTACAAAGAGAGAATTTTAGGCGCGCCTCAGAGCATCATAGTATTTTTGAATTATGCTTGAGGGCAAACTAAAAAACTATTTAAATTAAATTATTTTATTTTAATTTAAGTACAAAATTAAATTAAAGTTTAATTGGCTACACAACAACTACACTTCCATTTCCATAAAGTACATCTCTCAGTGAAATAAATTATTAAATTAATAAGTAATATATTTTTCATCAAAAATACTTTTTACGAACAAATCTAATTTCTTTAGAGATCTTATAATTAATTTCCATAACAATCACATATGGGCAGAATAAAATCCATATGCAATAAATAATTAGAGTCCACATCAACATCAATTTTGTCAATGTGTGGGAAACTGTTTTATAACCCCGGAAGAACACCCATAATCATAAAAAATGGATCCACCAAAAGAACTTTACATATTCTAATTTTTATTCGAATAAGTTGTTTGTATTACTTCATTTAAAGCTTGGATATCCATGTAGGTACTAAAACGTTAATAGATGTCCAATAAAAATGGTTGGGTATATTCATGTACCTACGCTAGATGTGGTTACTTATTCAAAAACTTACGCGGTTCATTTTGATTAATTAATATGCTTAAATAGCCAAACTGTCAACTGTCGGTGACAAATTGGAATATTATTCTTAAAGTGGCAGTTATAGGGTATAATTGCCGTTCTTGAACTCTTTTGATACCTTTAGTTATGAATTATCGTTCGATGATATAGCAAAAATTAAAAATAGAATTCGTTTAAGTTCTCGTTTGTCAGATAATAAGAAAAAATGTAGGAGCAATCGTGTTATAAGAAATGTCTCAATAATGATGGTATACACTCAATCATAAGGTTAGAACATGGGTATCTGACAAAAAGGGGATAGTCTTGAATTTGAAAAATAATCTCATTAAAATATTTTAGAAATTAAAAATTACTATTGCGTGGGTTTAATTAACCTTATCATAGATTTGGATATGGCCGAAGTTACGTAAGTTATTGATAACTATGTCATAAGTTAAAAGCTCTTTAGTTAAAATTAAATATTGATTTGTTAATATTAAATGCATTTACTTGTTTAATTGTGAAGTAGATTTATTAATTAAATAAATATCATTAATGTTTAGATACAAACAATAATTTTATTTTATTTAAATTGTATACTGCCGCAATATCGTATTTCCAAGAGATCTTTATATTTTAGTTATTAAATTTTTTATTAAACATATACATTTTATAAACCCAGTTTGTTTATTTTAATAATTCTTAAATTGTTTATTAGAATAATAAAATATGCACTATGTTCTATTTTTAGGTCATATTTGCTTTGTACTATGTTCTTTTTATTTAGTATTAACTACATTAACCTCTAGGATTATGAGCAGTGTTATAAGATTATAAAGGGAACAGTTTTTTAGAAAATCAATTGTTTTTAAAAATTCATTTGTTAATAGATCTTTTATGTTTTGGGGTAATAGAAGAAGTGTTCTTTCTACTTAATATTTTTGGCATTCAATTAGCCAATGTTTTACTGTCACATGTTTTTGGCCAAGCTCACAACCTCACAAGTCGGCGGTTCTTCTTTCTTAAATATGTGTTGGTATGTGATTTTTGTGTGTCATATCCTAAGTTTGCTGATGACACTTTGATCTTTTCTCTCAGGTGTAATATCTAGTAGTGAATGCGCTATTAGTTTTATTTCTTGTAATTTTAGGTCTTGTGTATCCCATCTTGTTTGTCTGTTGGTTTATGTGTTCTTTGATTTTGGATTTGTGGTCTGTGTGTGGAATTTCTGGAAGCATCATTATATTTTTATTTTTTGGTTGCATCTATAGCAATTTTCTCAACTTTTTCTTTTCCTATTGCCTTTTATGCCTACAGTAAATGGCACCCAAATAAATTCTACATTTTTGTTTAGATCTTGAAAAATTTCTAGTTTTTTCTCGATTTATTGAATCATCGTGTTTTGTGGATATATTTGTTTAATTTTGTAGATAGCACTTAGTGAGTCAGTTACTATTAGAGTTTTCTTATGGTTGCTTATATGTATAAATCTAATGCTGGTGAATTGCAGCGAGTTCGCCTGTATATAAGCTACATTGTAATGAAAATATTATATCAATTTAAAATATACTCGAGAAGCGTATAGATGCTTGTTTAGAGAAAAACAAAAGAAATATTTTTTTTTTGTCTCTGGCTTCAACATCGAAGATCATCAGCCTTGTCTTTTATGTAGGTAACGGATTGTACTCTTAGTCTAATACTCCATATTGTAGGAGTATTAGTACTCTCATACTCCTACACCCCTACAAACAGGTTTTGTTACTGTTTCCTTGCGCCACTTTAGAAACAGCACTGTTAATTAGAAACCAACAGTGAATGGTCGAGTGTAAATAAACAAATGTGGCCGTCAATAAAATTTCTAAAAATTAAATAACTTACCGAAATAAATGTAAGTTTCCTTTGTCAGAGTTAAACCTTCCACTTTTATTATAAATGCAGCTTTTTACAACACATCTTGGCATTTTCGTTGTTAATTTCCAAAGTGCTTGTCACTAAAATACCAAATTAATTCTCGTTGACACATTAAATTTGGACGAACAACACTGTTACATGTTACGTCCTCTCCTGTGATTGGTCGGTCTATATAATTTCGAAGTGGGATTATGCGCAGTGTCTTATGTTCTATCTAAGGTTTTTATAATCTAAACAGAAACTTGAATAAATAACTATGGGATCGAATATAATATTCTTTATTAATCAAATTTATCTCTAAATATTTAAAATTCCTAAATTTTTATTACTTATATCTGTTGTACTATCTATACAACATCTAACTAAAAGTTATCATGAAGTTAAAAGCCATGTATACCTAAATAAAACAAAACATATACCAATCGTTTTTCTTATTTTTCGAACTAAATAGTTAACACCAAAACCAAAACTTTCTCGCAGGAGCAACTACTGGTGACATATCAAGTCCAAAATTAACCATACACATTACCTCGGTAATTCGTTACTGTCTATCTTCATAGAGAATTACAGGGAACTGTAATATCATGAGCTGTCTGTTAGCGCAGAAATTACGGAGGTTTGTTGTATTTCAAATATGTGTCTGTTTTAATTAAATTAGCATTTAATTAGAAAGAGGAGATTTGAATTTGAAATACCTCCCCTGCACCTTTGGCACTTATCTGCTGACATTTAAGCTAGGCGAAAATACATAATTTTAATAAAATATTTAAATTATTTAAAAAGTTACCATTACTGTATTAGAGAAGATATAAATATGATATATGAATTTCGTATCATAATATTATTAGGAACTCCATTATATGGAAAATAACTGTGATATAAATAACACCATCGATCTCGGAATCAGAAGATAGATAATAACTTTTATTTATTTATTTATTTTTGTGCTCGGTGCATAAAAGGTCATAATCCGATTTTGAAATAAAATGGCTTTTTTGGATTACGTAAGCGCATAATTAGTGAACAATACAATAAGGCCCATACTCGCGAGATGTCGCATGCGACCTGCCGCACGTGGTTTTTAGGTGCGATTTAACAGAGAATAAGCTGCGATAAAGTTGTTTAATATTAAAATAGAGATGTAAGAAGTAACAGCGGTGTCGCTTAATATGATCGTTTTTGGTAAAAAGTGAAACGTAGGTACTGGATTCATCCTTTATTTTTAGAATATCCAGTTAATTTGCGCATTTAATTTATTTTATAACATACGGTGTCATATTTGAAAACAGGACATACTACGTTAATCTTATCTTTTAACGATTATAGCTCGTAATCGGAGATTTGTTTACATTGGATTTCACATTTTTTGCTTGAAAAGATATTTAAGTTTATTCAGTACGTCATGAAAACTGTAGAACCGTAGGGAAACCGTAGACATCATATTTTCTAAGATAAACTCGCTCTTTTAAACTATGTAACTAATTGTGACCACTCGGATGTTTCGTTTATCGCTAGGCTAGGACCACTTTGTCATGTCATGATTGACGAGTGCTACTCATATTTCGTAGAACGATACGTCGGACTGGATCGCATAAGAATATTTGGCATTCTTACATAGACATTCATTCGATACGTTTCATTTCATGTATTATTATTATTCTTAACACCGATTAAATTCGATTCTATATTAAAATCCGATTTACATCATTTAAAATTAATTAATATAGTTTACATAATACACCTTTACGTCGCACATAAGCGTAGTGTTTCGAAAGGGTTTATGTAGAATTTATTATAACATATACATGTCTAATATGTCTTCTAAATCAAAGATAAATTTAAAAAAATAATTTTCAGTATAAACAAAAAATCGTTCTGTATATTTTCTTATAGTTTAAAATAGCAGCTCAAATTGGAGAAATAGTTTTGTTAGTATTTGAAGCAACGACGAAAAACGACTAAACTAATCCATTCATTCAAAATTAAGCCCTTATTTATTTCAATCATTTAGATTGGGTATTATATATATATATATATATATATATATATATATACAACGCAAGAAAGAAGTCTTTGCTGACTCGTTAGGAAATGAACTTGAGTTATTGGGTTTGCAGCAAAACGATATGTGTACTCTTATAAGTTTATTCCAAGCTTTCGAATGTGAATACATTCATCTTCAGGGATCTAGAATATTTATTACAGGAAAATTACAATTGAATAATGAACAATTAATGTTTACTTACTACTTAGTGAGATTGGTTCGTGAAAAAATTTTGTTGATAAAATTAATGATGTGATTGAAACTGTACTAGATAAACATTGACATGAACATTTTAGACGATGCATTGAAAAATTTTTAAAACATTTTAAAATTATATACACTTTTTGTAACTAACTAGTTTAGTCGAAAATTAATAAAATTTTTGAGGTTACAATTGACCATGTGCTCTTTTCAAGTTCATGGCGCATGCGTCTGTCATTAAGTCAATTTGCCAAAAAAGAAGAAGAATTTACTTTAACTGTGTAAGACTAATGAGGTCCTACAGCCAATTATTTCAAAACAGAAGGGGGTTGCATAAAGCTAATGAGACTTTATTACCATACTACCCTTTCTTAATGGGAGGCGCACGTGTCATATACAATAGAACTGAACGACGGGTTGCTAAAAATTTATTTTATAACTATTGATTTATGAATAAAATTATATGAAACATAGTTAAAGATTTTGTTAATGACGACAAACATGTCTGTTTCCTGAATCCCTTATTGGTAAGTTCAATGAGTGGTCGGTTAATGGGGCCTACCACGTATTGAGACTTGTAGAGGGGGCAGTGGGGGGTTAATGAGACTCCCCATCTACAACCTCTGATTAGGAAAGAGACATACTTATCGTGCATTATGGTGGTTAGGTTGAATGTTATTGCAAATTAAATGTTATCAAATACGTTGAAGACTAATTTTGAAATTTGATAAACAGTTTTTCTTAGAAATGGCACATATTGCTCAAAATGAATGTATTAACAAAAGATCAGATATAAAACATCTCAGTGAAATTTTTGCATACTTATTATTTTTGGATAAAAATTTTTCTTCACATACTAACTTAACTGACAATAATAGTAATCTTAACTTAACTGAAATCTAACTCCAAATTTAAAAAATTTTTAATCAAAAAAACTTATGAAAGCTTGCTTTTCTGAAAAACTGTTTATCAAATTTCAAAATTAGTCTTCAACGTATTTGATAACATTTAATTTGCAATAACATTCAACCTAACCACCATAATGCACGATAAGTATGTCTCTTTCCTAATCAGAGGTTGTAGATGGAGAGTCTCATTAACCCCCCACTGCCCCCTCTACAAGTCTCAATACGTGGTAGGCCCCATTAACCGACCACTCATTGAACTTACCAATAAGGGATTCAGGAAACAGACATGTTTGTCGTCATTAACAAAATCTTTAACTATGTTTCATATAATTTTATTCATAAATCAATAGTTATAAAATAAATTTTTAGCAACCCGTCGTTCAGTTCTATTGTATATGACACGTGCGCCTCCCATTAAGAAAGGGTAGTATGGTAATAAAGTCTCATTAGCTTTATGCAACCCCCTTCTGTTTTGAAATAATTGGCTGTAGGACCTCATTAGTCTTACACAGTTAAAGTAAATTCTTCTTCTTTTTTGGCAAATTGACTTAATGACAGACGCATGCGCCATGAACTTGAAAAGAGCACATGGTCAATTGTAACCTCAAAAATTTTATTAATTTTCGACTAAACTAGTTAGTTACAAAAAGTGTATATAATTTTAAAATGTTTTAAAAATTTTTCAATGCATCGTCTAAAATGTTCATGTCAATGTTTATCTAGTACAGTTTCAATCACATCATTAATTTTATCAACAAAATTTTTTCACGAACCAATCTCACTAAGTAGTAAGTAAACATTAATTGTTCATTATTCAATTGTAATTTTCCTGTAATAAATATTCTAGATCCCTGAAGATGAATGTATTCACATTCGAAAGCTTGGAATAAACTTATAAGAGTACACATATCGTTTTGCTGCAAACCCAATAACTCAAGTTCATTTCCTAACGAGTCAGCAAAGACTTCTTTCTTGCGTTTTTCTCAGGTATGGGTCATTACCAGAACATCAGAGCTAGATACGGGGACGTTCCAGTCTTAAAAATGAAATCTTGGTCACGAGTGAATACTAAATTGGCAAAGGAATATAATAGACGTTGCTTCTTACTAAAATGTAGAAAATTAGGCCTGCTTCCATCACACATTTCACACAGCATAACACCAATTAACACACTATTACACCAACAAGACATCCAAAGCACAATGGAAACACAGTTAAGGTTAGGAAATAAACTTTTGAATTTGGAAATTTGTAACAATCATAAATTAATTAAAAAATTAGAACTAACAAAAAACTCACTAAAGCATGAAATCATAAGTTTAACAAACCTAGATATTTTTAACAATTTTACCAGTGCTCAAAAAATTACTTACAATAAAATTTTCCATAAAGTAAAACGAACTAATATAAATAAACTCAACAAATTAACCACTGATGAACTTAATTTAAAACTAAATGTTAAAGACCATTGGTTAAATAATCTAACCAATATCAATATACCTGACGATATAAGTAAATTCTTAGCACTAGGTCCAAAATTTAGTATAGAACCAAGAATAGGTATTGATATTTCTATAAAAAGTCTTTTAGCTGACGTTGATAATATTACTTCAAAAATAACTGACACAGTTGCCAGAAACACTTTTACAGCTAGATCTACAAACATTATCACTAATTCCATACATAACAACATGAAATCTAATAACTTATTTAGGAATTTACATTCTAAAACCAAAAAATTTCTAAAAGAGCACCCAAATCTCTATGTCACAAGATCAGATAAGGGCAATGTAACGGTGATTATTGATAAAGAACAATATATGGAATTATCATCTAACATTATTGATAATGATTCATCTTATGTAGAACTGAACAGAGACCCAACCACTACTATTCAAAACAAGTGTAACCAACTAATAAAAAAACTTTTCACTAAAAAACAGATCAGTGAATCAACAAAAAAGAAACTAACTAGCTATAAAGGTACTTCTGGAAAATTCTATACATTACCGAAAATACATAAGACACCATTGACAGTGAGACCAATTTTGGCATCTATAGGTACTCCAATTGAGAACCTCACAGCGTATCTGACAGATATACTAACAAAGGCATATGAATATGACAATGATTACTACATCAAAGATTCCTTTGAAATAAACAGACTATTCAATAATACTACTTTACCAAATGGTTATGTCATAGCAAGCCTAGATGTGGTTTCTCTTTTTAGTAATGTATACCTTGATATTTGCATCAGAGCAATTGATAAAAAATGGATCAACATTAGTAGGGGCTGCAATATTGATAAAGAGACCTTTTTTGAAATTTTAACTTTTCTTTTTAATAGTAACTATTTTACCTTCAATAATAAAATTTATAAACAAACATTTGGTACCCCCCATGGGTAGCAAAATTTCACCAATATTAGCTAATTATGTCATGGATGAAGTGTTAGACATTATTATTCCAGTCCTTCCTTTTAACCTACATTTCATAAAGAAATATGTCGATGACATAATAATATGTTTACCTAGCAATGGGTTGAATGAGGTGCTCGAAATTTTCAATAGCTATGATCCATATATACAATTTACTCTAGAAAAGGAGGATAATTACAACTCTATCCCCTTTCTAGATACTAAGTTTATACGTATGGATACCCAACTGATGATCGACTGGTATAGAAAACCGATCAGTTCTGGTAGATACATCAACTATTGGTCGTACCATACACATTCAATGAAAATCAATCTAATTAAACAAATGAAAAATAGAGCCCTCAGTATTAGTGATAGTTCCTTCCACCAGAAAAACCTTAACATCCTATATAAGCTTTTTATTGACAACTCATACCCATCTCACCTGGTCAAAAAACTTCTATATAACTCTTCATCCATTTTAACGAATAATAATAACAATAATAATATAGAAAGTCAAAACAATAATGCAGAAGCTGAAAATGTACCACCGGACACTAATATCACATATGTCACTCTACCATACATCAGAGATATCACACCCAGGCTCATAAACTTGTTTCATTCAATATCAAATTTAAAGTTTGCAACTAAAACTGTTCTCACTGTTAATAGCGTTTTCTCAAAACTTAAAGATAAAACACCAATACTATCTTGGACTGATGTAGTCTACAGTATCCCTTGTGTGGATTGCAATTTACTATACATAGGTCAAACTACAAGACCATTAAAAGACCGCATAACATCCCACAAGAGCGACTGCAGACTACACCCAGAACGTTGTGCACTAGCAAATCATGCAATTTCAAATAATCATACCTTCAACTTCCAGGATATTAAAGTTTTAGAAAAAGAGCCTCGTCTACACAAAAGACTTTTCTTAGAAATGGCACATATTGCTCAAAATGAATGTATTAACAAAAGATCAGATATAAAACATCTCAGTGAAATTTTTGCATACTTATTATTTTTGGATAAAAATTTTTCTTCACATACTAACTTAACTGACAATAATAGTAATCTTAACTTAACTGAAATCTAACTCCAAATTTAAAAAATTTTTAATCAAAAAAACTTATGAAAGCTTGCTTTTCTGAAAAACTGTTTATCAAATTTCAAAATTAGTCTTCAACGTATTTGATAACATTTAATTTGCAATAACATTCAACCTAACCACCATAATGCACGATAAGTATGTCTCTTTCCTAATCAGAGGTTGTAGATGGGGAGTCTCATTAACCCCCCACTGCCCCCTCTACAAGTCTCAATACGTGGTAGGCCCCATTAACCGACCACTCATTGAACTTACCAATAAGGGATTCAGGAAACAGACATGTTTGTCGTCATTAACAAAATCTTTAACTATGTTTCATATAATTTTATTCATAAATCAATAGTTATAAAATAAATTTTTAGCAACCCGTCGTTCAGTTCTATTGTATATGACACGTGCGCCTCCCATTAAGAAAGGGTAGTATGGTAATAAAGTCTCATTAGCTTTATGCAACCCCCTTCTGTTTTGAAATAATTGGCTGTAGGACCTCATTAGTCTTACACAGTTAAAGTAAATTCTTCTTCTTTTTTGGCAAATTGACTTAATGACAGACGCATGCGCCATGAACTTGAAAAGAGCACATGGTCAATTGTAACCTCAAAAATTTTATTAATTTTCGACTAAACTAGTTAGTTACAAAAAGTGTATATAATTTTAAAATGTTTTAAAAATTTTTCAATGCATCGTCTAAAATGTTCATGTCAATGTTTATCTAGTACAGTTTCAATCACATCATTAATTTTATCAACAAAATTTTTTCACGAACCAATCTCACTAAGTAGTAAGTAAACATTAATTGTTCATTATTCAATTGTAATTTTCCTGTAATAAATATTCTAGATCCCTGAAGATGAATGTATTCACATTCGAAAGCTTGGAATAAACTTATAAGAGTACACATATCGTTTTGCTGCAAACCCAATAACTCAAGTTCATATATATATATATATATATATATATATATATATATATATATATATATATATATATATATATATATATATATATATATGCAGACAGAACCGTCGCATCGGCTGCAGCATTAGAAAGAACGAGACGGATGTTAATTTGAGTAGGTATAATGTGTGCGAGTTTGTTTATCTGAGGAGCGAGCATTTGTTATAATTTAGTATTTACGTCTACAACGCTTGCTTTACATTGCTATCACTCTTTCATATTCTTTGTGAACTTTCCTGGAAATTATAACATTCCAAAAATGTTATTTATTTTGTGTGACATCCTGTATAAAAATAGTATTCGATTAATTTTAAATTTAATTATCGTCGCACGTAGAATTCACAACTAAGAAACCATATATTCAATGTGCTCATTTCTTTTTTTTAATTTGATTAAAGGTAAGTAATGTTTCGTTTTAAATATCTAAGAGCTAGTCAAAATTTCTTGTGTTTTCAAAATTAACGATTTATTTTACAAATTAACGCCGACTTACTATAAAATGGGCGCCACAACTTGGTTTTTTTAATCATTTTTTGGGTATATATTCTGGAATTTTTTGTCATATACACTGGAATGTTCTTATCTTTACATATTATCTATATCTATCTATGACTATATGTATATATAAAATTGTTTGTCCTGACTGACTGACTGACTGACTGACTGACCTATCAACGTACAGCCAAAACTACTAATCCTAGAAAGCTAAAATTTGGAACATAGGTTTATTTTACAACGTAAACATCAGAAGAAAAGAGGATATTTGAAAATGTCAACTCTAAAGGGAAGAAATGAGGGGAAGGAGCTTTTAATGAAACTCTTTGTTCTCTAGAGCTAGAAGCATGAAAATTTAAATTATAGCTACTAAGCATAAATAAATAATGATGTATTTTCAGGGTTTTTGGATTTTCGCATTTTTAGGGTGGCAGACAGGGGGTGACAGTTTATATGAGAATATCTTTTTTTTTGTTCTCTTTAAAGTTAGAAACATGAAACGGGGGGTGAAAGTTTTTTTAAATGTAGGAACTTGAAAATTGGAATTGTAGGTTCTCATCATAAATAAATAATGAAGTGTTTCTGGGTTTTTACATTTTAAAATTTTAAGAGGAAAGTGGTGAAATAAAAGTAAATATAATAAAAAAAAACAAATTTAAATAAAATAAAAATAAATAAAAATAAATAAAAATAAATAAAAATAAATAAAGATAAATAAAAATAAATAAAAATAAATAAAAATAAATAAAAATAAATAAAAATAAATAAAAATAAATAAAAATAAATAAAAATAAATAAAAATAAATAAAAATAAATAAAAATAAATAAAAATAAATAAAAATAAATAAAAATAAATAAAAATAAATAAAAATAAATAAAAATAAATAAAAATAAATAAAAATAAATAAAAATAAATAAAAATAAATAAAAATAAATAAAAATAAATAAAAATAAATAAAAATAAATAAAAATAAATAAAAATAAATAAAAATAAATAAAAATAAATAAAAATAAATAAAAATAAATAAAAATAAATAAAAATAAATAAAAATAAATAAAAATAAATAAAAATAAATAAAAATAAATAAAAATAAATAAAAATAAATAAAAATAAATAAAAATAAATAAAAATAAATAAAAATAAATAAAATTAAATAAAAATAAATAAAAATAAATAAAAATAAATAAAAATAAATAAAAATAAATAAAAATAAATAAAAATAAATAAAAATAAATAAAAATAAACAAAAACAAATAAAAATAAATAAAACTAAATAAAAATAAATAAAAATAAATAAAAATAAATAAAAATAAATAAAAATAAATAAAAATAAATAAAAATAAATAAAAATAAATAAAAATAAATAAAAATAAATAAAAATAAATAAAAATAAATAAAAATAAATAAAAATAAATAAAAATAAATAAAAATAAATAAAAATAAATAAAAATAAATAAAACTAAATCAAAATAAATCAAAATAAATAAAAATAAATAAAAATAAATAAAAATAAATAAAAATAAATAAAAATAAATAAAAATAAATAAAAATAAATAAAAATAAATAAAAATAAATAAAAATAAATAAAAATAAATAAAAATAAATAAAAATAAATAAA